>CABEGB010001068.1:135088-172747 GCA_901521435.1 Crematogaster levior
GAAGACTACGGTTAAGCGGATGCTGCAGATGCTTCGGAAGCGTTTCATCGACCAATCAAAATAAAAAGAATGTAAATTTCTTTATTCTGATTGGTCGATCAAACGCTTTGAAGCATCTGTAGCATCCGTTTGACCGTAGCCTATGAATACCGACCTTAGATATATTTTTAAACAACGTTTACTTTACAATGTTTATTTTAACGTTTTTTTTACTAGTGTAAAATACCGTTTTTATACGAAACATTTCGACCGGTTAATAAACGTATTTTTATACATTACAAAAACGTTTCGGCTAAACGTTTGTTAAACATTTATTAAATGTAACTGTGTTGCTTGGGAAACGTTGAAACTATCTCGATTTATTGTACATATGTACTCGCTTATTAAACACTGTGAACACATATGTGCATACATACATACAAGTCAGAAAACAGAAGGTAATTACATGTTAATCACATGTTTGTGTATCCTAATCGACAAATCTTTGTTGTAATTTTGTGTAATTTTATGTTTTATTTTTCTAGAAAAACATGTACCGTTAAATATATTTCCAGTGTCTCTACATTTTGGACATTATATTATATTTAGAGGGCTATCTCTAGTCTTTATACCAAGAAAATGTGTTATCAATGCTTAATAAATGAAAAAAAAAATAAAGATAAATATTTTTATTTGTAGAAAGGAAGAAAAATAATTTTATCACTTTTATGGAAAAAACAAAGTTCATCAGAGGAAGTGTGAGTGTTCACATTAGTTCATGGAACTGCACGAGAGGCTGTGACTACACAATGTCAAACAACAACTATGATATGCCAATAGCATATGTAAGCTATATTTAAGACAATTATTATGTTCTATGCTAGTCGTAGAATAATTCTGTGATAATTCTTGTAATGCAAATATTGTAATAAATACGAAGCATGGCATCTCTATTCATAGGTACGTGTAAATATCAGTGCAAATATCCAGGATGTACAAATGCATATTACACTGGCATAGTAGATAATTCTTATCAAAACCAGCATTTTTATAAATTCCCTAAAAAAGTTGAATTTAGAAATAAATGGAAGAGAATTTATTATAGCTGACTAGCCAAAATGTAGAATGCAATTACTTTCGCATTTGCGAAGAACATTTTGAACCTAAAAATTTCATAAATATGTCAAAGCATAAACTAAATTGGAATGCAATTCCATTTTTAATTTATAAATATGTTAAAGATAATAAACCAGAGAAAGCAATCTCAAAGAGACATTTAAATAAAATTAAAAAATAATCAGCTATAAAACCAAAAATGTGAGTCAGTCATTCATATTAGAAAATGTAATATTCTTTTGTTGTCATATCAGCTCTTCCTGCTTTTTATTTTACTATTATTTTTATTTTAATTTTAACGAATTTTTCAGGTAAGTTCTGTTACAAAAAAAAAATAATTTTATTTTTTATCACGCTTCTTATTACGCTTCAAGAATCGCATGTGCAATCTCAAATACATTGTCGTAATGCGCAAGACGACATCAGTTATTTTAAATAAGGTTATTTTTATTTTATTTTTTAAAATATGTTATTACAGAGCTAGGTCATATTTTATATGTTGTATTGTTATTTTCGTGCGAAAAATGATATGTTATAAAAACATTTTCTAATGTATTATATTTGTGACATGTGACATTTTATTTTGTAAAAAAAGTTTGTTTCTATTTTTATTTATTTAGCATACATAGATATATTTCATTTTATACCTGTTTCTAATTTCAATATATTAATTTTAAAGAATAACCCGCCTGAATCGTACAGCGCACTTTAGTTCGCACTCCACCAAGAGATGGTAGTGTTTTGTTGCTCATCTTATGTACAGAGCTTTCATTTCTCTTACAAAGAAGGTGTCGGAAGTGTCCCCCTCCGATTTTGATGAGCTTCTAATATTTTGTTCTCTAGATCAAAATAGGGAACACGGTTTTTTTTATACGTTCCCATACGGCCTTTTAGGGGGTGAAACACCCCTTTGAAAAAAATTGGTTTTTCTCTTTCGGAGCGAATATCTTTGAAACTAAAACAGATAGAACAAAAATTCAAACTGGGTATTAAATGGCTTGATGAGTACTATAAAATAACGTAAAATTTTTTTTTATTTTTTTTTATTTTTCAAAAAGCCTTACTTCTTTAACTTTTTTTTTTAATTTTAAATTTTTGTTTTTACCAAATTAAAGGTTATTTTTTTACGAATTTATCCATGTATATTAAAGTTATATTGCGTAATATCATTTTCGAGAATTAATTATAAACGCCTCCGTACATACGCTATTTGTGTCGGTCCATGCGCTCGATTCTTCGCGCAACGCGTTTTCCTGTAATCAAAAGATGACGAATACACTTGGAAAACATATCCATATATAATCACGAAAGTTTTCATCACATATAGCTTGAGCACTTATATAAAACTTAAAACAAGTTTAAAGACGTAATTATTCGTCTGTAAAACGAATAATTTTATTGTTGAAGGAAATATAAAATGCCGTCGCTTTGCGAGCATTTCAGTTTAATACGTAACATCGTACATTTGATCGTGTACTCTTAATTAAATTGTATGAAATATTAATCGCGGTTTTATATAAGACGGATTGACATATTACAATTACGCCTTACTGCAAACACTCACTCCTTCCACGCGATCCTTTTATTTTTATCATTATTTTTTTAAATCATATATATTTTATGTTCAATTTCATGTATGCTTTTTATTACTTAATTAATTTTATAAGTACAATTAAGAAACCAAGATTTATCACCAAGATTTAGAGATTTATTTAAATATGCATGGTATAAAAGCGGTTATATAGAAGAGAGATCAGCACAATTTAAAACGCCAATTGCTTTTTGCTTTAAGAAGAATATTAAACCGACATGCGATGTTTGCGGTGGCATTGCTATAATTACTTGCGCATGGTGTAAAAAGTCTCTTTGTATACAACATTTCTTTCATAACCATCATATGTGTTATAAATTTGACCCTTAATAATATAAATATTAAATACTTATATTAAATATTTATATTATTATTAACTTTATTGTAATATTATATTGTTACACAATTGTTATATGTAATTTCATTAATTGTAATTATGTTATAGTTTCTTAATTGTACTTATAAAATTAATTAAGTAATAAAAAGCATACATGAAATTGAACATAAAATATATATGATTTAAGAAAATAATGATAAAAATAAAAGGATCGCGTGGAAAGAGTGAGTGTTTGCAGTAAGGCGTAATTGTAATATGTTAAGCCGTCTTATATAAAACCGCGATTAATATTTCATACAATTTAATTAAGGGTACATAAAATGTACGATGTTACGTATTAAACTGATGCTCGCAAAACGACGGCATTTTATATTTCCTCCAACGATAAAATTCGTCTTACAGTCTTACAGACCTTTAAACTTGTTTTAAGTTTTATATAAGTGCTTAAGCTATATGTGATGAAAACTTTTGTGATTATATATGGATATGTTTTCCAAGTGTATTCGTCATCTTTTGATTACAGAAAAACGCGTTGCGCGAAGAATCGAGCGCATGGACCGACACAAATAGCGTACGTACGGAGGCGTTTATAATTAAGGGGGGAAACCACAGTAGAGCACGAAAAAGTAAGGCTATTTTCGGGAATTTTTTTTGGGTCAATGAAATGATGAATCAAAAATCTGTAAAATGCGCAGTATAATATCATAAACGAACTACAATTTAAAATTTTTTGACGCATTTTTATTACAAAATGGCGGCTGTGCAGCACTTGTCCTGTGACGCCTATTTTGACAGGAGGGCCCATGGGCGGACATCTACAGTCCGTAATTTTTGACTTGGAACAAAAATTGTTTTTTTTTTAGGTTCTATATATAAATGGCTATGGAACTGCGTAGGATTTTTTCGATATGTTAATTTTTCGCAAAATGGCGCACGTTTTAAGAAAAACTTGCAAATGTAACAAAAAAAAATGCCTTAAAATTGTTGATAAAAAAAAAACCATATAATATAAAAAAAAAACCCTACGCAGTTCCATAGAGAAAGGTATTCTGAATATACTGTGAAAATTTCAAACCGATCGGTAAAGATTTATTCGAGTTATTTGTCCGCCCAGTTAAAAAAAAGTGGTTTCGAGAAAA
This sequence comes from Crematogaster levior, assembly GCA_901521435.1. Lineage (NCBI taxonomy): Eukaryota > Metazoa > Arthropoda > Insecta > Hymenoptera > Formicidae > Crematogaster > Crematogaster levior. The sequence continues at coordinate 139,251 of CABEGB010001068.1, forward strand.
ACGCGTTTAAAGTTTTAAGTACTGTAAAATCATATAATATTTTTATATACCTCTAGTCGGCGATGCCTGCACCATACAATTGGCCTTCTTCGTCAATTTCCTGTTGACGTTTGGCCTTTCGAATTGACATCTGGTCGATTCGGGCCTGTTTTGCGCCCTCTGTCATGGATCGCTCCGCCTTCTGTATTCGCTTTTCATCTAATTCCATACACAGCTCATAACTTTTCGGGCCGATTTTCATCCCCATGACTTCGATTATGTGTGAAATGGACAGTAACCCGTCATTAAAAACGCACGAAGCGATGTTCACAGCAATATCGATAATTTTTTTGCCTGAATTCAAAGTTTTTGGAGCCATTGCCCACACTGTCGAATTCAAACACCTATAGGCATTCTTAAGTACTATAGAATTTTCGGAGAAAAATTCTTTCTTCATTGACTGCCATTATACCTGCTCCCGTACTCATAAATTACAGAGCTCGCCGGAATCACAAAAGGCGCTCGGAGCATACCTCAGAGGCGTTGCCGCAGAATGGAAAATTTGGGTATTTAGACATTTTTGCGGTACTCCATCTTTTGGAATATTATTCTTAAGACTCTAAAGCACCTTATAAGCGAAAAAAAAAATTTTCGATTTTTTCAAAATTTTACTGTGGTTTCCCCCCTTAATTCTCGAAAATGATATTACGCAACATAACTTTAATATACATGGATGAATTCGTAAAAAAATAACCTTTAATTTGGTAAAAACAAAAATTAAAAATTTAAAAAAAAAAGTTAAAGAGGTAAGGCTTTTTGAAAAATAAAAAAAGATAAAAAAAATTACGTTATTTTATAGTACTCATCAAGCCATTTAATACCCAGTTTGAATTTTTGTTCTATCTTTTTTAGTTTCGAAGATATTCGCTCCGAAAGAAAAAAACAGATTTTTTTCAAAGGGATGTTTCACCCCCTAAAAGGCCGTATGGGAACATATAAAAAAAAACGTATTCCCTATTTTGATCTAGAAAACAACATATTAGAAGCTCATCAAAATCGAAGGGGGACACTTCCGACACCTTCCTTGTTAGTACATGTTCTGTACTTGTCGTGATCCTTTAACCATTGTTACTCATAAAGGCTTATTCCGATATAAAAGTAATCCCGAAGGAATTTCTTCAGCTCTGGCTGATATACAAAAAAAAATGGACGAGTGGTAATATCGACTTGGTAATATTTTATGCGAGATTCCTAGAAAACCGTTCAGAAAAATTAAAACCGCTTTACGATGTAGCTAATGCGAAAGAGTTTGAGTGTCTAGCCGGTATTGATGGAGCAATCGCGTATCTGGACAATATATGTATACGTAAGGGACCCCACCTATGAAGCACACAAGAAAAACTTAGAGAAAGTTTGCGAGCGCAAGAATGCGGACTAAATCGAGAAAAATGTAAATTTATAGAAGAAAAACTCGAAATCTTCGGTTTTGTAATTGACAAAGAAGGATTACACAAATCTAAATCAAAAATTGACGCGATGATCAATGCTCCACAGCCAAAAAATGTAAAAGAACTAGAGTCATTCCTCGACTTGGTAATATTTTATGCGAGATTCCTAGAAAATCGTTCAGAAAAATTAAAACCGCTTTACGATGTAGCTAATGCGAAAGAATTTGAATGGAATAAAAATTGCAACGATGCTTTTAATTGGATGAAAAAAGAATTAATATCATCGCGAGTCCCTCTTGTGTGAGACATTATATAAAATATCGTGTAAGTCTATTGAATTACCTAATACTAACTAACAATGACATAAGATTTATGCGGGCATATTTCGCGCGACTATTTACGCTAAAAAAAGTCACATACATCTACAGATTAATAACTTCGCAGCATTAATTACGCGTCGCAGAGATGACTCTTGTCCCTCTCAATGTCGGGGAGAGATTCTGTATCCGCAGTTATGGCAGCGGATGTACTCGCGAGCCGGTGCGTTACACAAGCAAATTTTGACCCGAACAAATCATATAGCTTGCGTCGAAGCAGGGGTTGTCCACGATTTTTTCCCATAAATACAAAGACGGCACAAAAAAGTCGATAACGTACGCGTCGCACACGATACCAAAAAAAGAATTGAGTCGAACGATCCTAGATAAAGAAGCAATGGCCATAGTTTTCGGATTTAATCGTTTTAGAGACTTCATATTAGGTAAAGAAATAATTTTGCAAACCGACAACTAGTTCTTAAAATTACTTTTAGGGTCGTGTAAGGGAATTCCGGAAACAGCCGACAACAGATCTCAAAGGGTACATAACTGCAAAGAAACCACTACTAAGAATTATTAACAAGAAAAAAAGGCTTCAATGGGCTAAGACACACCAACATTGGACAGAAGAGGACTAATAACTCTTAGTAGTGGTTTTTTTGCAGCTATGTACTCTTTGAGATTCTTAGCTGTCAGATGTCCTTTCACTGTTGATTCACTCACTGGAGTTTCTCTGACTGTGTTAAGTTCAGCGGTCAAATCACGGATGGTTTTGAATCTATTGCGCTTACTTGTCACTGTCAAGAACTTATCCTCACGTTGTAATGCCTTTTTGGGTGCTCCAGAGCGAGGGCGATCATTATAGGAGCCTGTATCTCCATATCGATAAATGGTTTTTACAATCCCGCTGACGGACAACTTCAATTTTTGGATACTTGCCGGATACTATAGCCTTCTTCTTGTAAAGTAATAATTTTGACTCGTGACTTCATATGAAATTGGGCCATTTTCAATGATTGTGATAAATTTTATAAATTTTATAAAAACTTAAATTAAATTGCACTCAAATGACTTCTTATCACTCTGATGTGTATTAATGGTCGCGTTCAGCAGACGCAACTGTTGTACAACTGTCGAATGAATGTCTGCTGAACGTGTTCCGCTCAGTCACCGATACTCAACATGTTTAGTGAGCGGACGCCATTTTTTCCATCAAACATTGGCTACGTTCAGCAGCAGAGCAGATCAGTGAGCGATCAGTGATTATTGGTCCTTTCTGTTAGATCCCGAAATTTAGACCAATTATGTTGACGCATTAAAAAGAATTACTCAACTGTTGAGTCTGCTGAACGCACCCATTTTCTCCGCTACTTCAACTCAACATGATGTAAAACAATGGCTGCATTCAGCGGACTCAACAGTTGAGACATCTGTTTCCGATTAATCGAACTCCGCTATGAGTTTTCCGCTGAATGATGCGCTCATGATTGCAAAGATGGCCGCCTCCAAAGTATAATTAGAAACGAATAAAGCTAGGTTAGTTCGCCAAAATATTTCAATATATTCAGTAGCTATTGTTGTATGAAAAATGGAAATGGCATTATTATTTATGATGGATGACGGAATAGGCATACATCATCTTGAAAATATAATAGAAAATTTAATAGAACCCGATAGACATAATATATATAGACATCGTGCAATAATAAAACATCGCAATAGAGAATATTATGAAAATATAATTCCGAGATTTACAGGAGATCAATTTGAAGAAATGTTCAGAATGAATAGAGCAACTTGTGAAGTAAGTAATTATAAACATAAAATTATTAACAAAATTAAAATTTTTAATTTATAATGCAATTTACATTGGTTCATATCCATGTTTTGTACATTTTCTTGAAATAATTATTCTTTATGTTAGTAGTTTGTTAATATTATGTTATGTATCTCTGTATGTTTATTTACAGGAATTAGTAACTGTTATTGGAAATCATCTAGCAGAGCATGCAAATGATTATGCACCAATTGAAAAAAAAGTGTTATTTACAATATGGATATTAAGTAGACCGGTCACTTTTTTAGCAGCAGGAGATAGATTCAACATACCATCAAGTTCAGGACATAATATTTTTAAGAAAATTGTTGATATACTTGCCGACTTGATGCCACAGTACATACAATGGCCAAATGGAGCTTACAAAAACACATGTATAAATGTAAGTATATATATATATATATATATAGAAAGTTCTATCATTAAGTGGTAGAACTATTTTTAGTGAGGGTTTAAGGATATAAAACTATTTTTTCTTAAATACTACCATATAATATTAATATTTTTTTATTGTACAGATATTTGAGCAAAGATCAAATGGATTTCCAGGAGTCGTAGGAGCAATTGATGGTTGTCACATTCCGTGCAAACAACCAAAAGATAATGCTCACGATTATTACAACAGAAAAGGTTTTCATTCAATTATATTACAAGGTATTATTTTTACAAAATATAAGATGTACACATATTTAATTAAAGAATTAATTTTTATAATACATTTGTAATTAACTATTTTTTATTACAGGCATTTGTGATCATAATACTAAGTTTATTGATTGTTTCATTGGTTTACCTGGAAGAATGCATGATGCACGCGTATTTAGAAACAGTCCAATTTATCAACATTTAATAAATGAAAGAAATCCATTATTATTACCTGAAGAACACATAATTGGAGATTCTGCGTATCCATTAATGATGAATGTAATGACACCATTTAGAGATACAGCGCATTTAACAAATGCTCAATCACGATACAATACTAAACTCAGTTCAATTCGGTCAGTAATTGAGCGAACTTTTGGACGTCTAAAAGGAAAATTTCGACGCTTGAAGTATATGGATATTACAGATTTTAATCTGGGAAAAAAAATGATTGCAGCAGCTTGTGTATTGCATAATTTTATACAAGACAATATAGATTATAACGACATTGATGACGAAGTTGAAGAAATAGAAAGAGCACAAAATAATGCTGAAAATGTAGAAAACGAAGAACGTTCACAGATGATTGCCATTCAAAAGCGCGAAAATATTATGCGTGTGTTATCACACCAATAATATTAATGTAAATCTTTTATCTTTTATTTTTTACGATTCTGACAGAGTGTAGAATACAAACTGCTAATTTTAAAATAAGTGTACAAAGTAATACTTTATTTATGTATGTATAAATAGGAAAACAATAAATAAAAATATAAAAATATTTATTACAAAATATATCTATTTTTTATATTAACAGATATACATATTAATTTATTCATTTTTAACATAAAATATTTTATATTCATTTATAATATAAAACATCACATATCTTTCTTTTGAACAAAAAGCATTTAACTTTTTAATGAACTGCTAAACAAAAAACATTTTTGGCTATATTCTTTGGTTTCATCTATATACTATATATAAGGTGCTAAATTTTAAACATATCTGGAAATCAAAATAAGATAATTAGAAGATTTTCTTTAAGTTGTTTATTTTAAGTTAGATTGTTTAATTTGTATTGTCCCCATCAAAATTCCTCTCAAAGCAGCTTGTGTACTGCATAATTTTATACAAAATAATATAGATATGACATTGGAGCTTTAATTTGATAGTTGGTTTGTTTGAAATTTAGCACCTGTAAATAAAAAAATATCTTATACAGAGCCAAATAATGAGCAAAATAATGAGCTACAAAAAAATATCACATTTTCGTGTAAAGAACTCTCCTTCATAAAGAAATAACAGAAATAAGGAAAACATTAGAAACAATTTTTAGACTCTATTTTTTCGAGGCTCTTAATTCTTCAATAAAATCTTTTAATAATTGGTTCCTCTTCTCTTGAATCTCATTATTTTTTTCGAAAGTTTTCCTTAATTCTATTATTTCTTTTGTACGTTCCATTTCTTTTTCCTCATCTTTACGACGGCGTTTATACATAACTCTGCTTCTAACAGCACCATCTTTCATTGAATATGGTTTGTACATTGATGGTGTATCTTTGTTATATTTGTCCTTTTCGGATGAATCTTCATCACTCCGCAATGAATCATTTGCACCATAGGGAGCATTGTCTTTAATGGAATAATTAAGTTCGCGTTTCGATTTATTATACATTTCTGTTTCTTTAATTGAATAATCTTCTGTACTTTGTGGGTCATCCAGATTTGAAAAATTATGTTTGTACATATCTACTTCAGACAAATTTATATTTTGTGGCTGTGTGTCATTCAAGTCATCTTCTTCTATCGATATTGAATCATAAGGATCATATAAAGATTTTGAGTCTCTTGAAGATATTGAGTCTGTTGAAGGTGATTTGAGAGTTGAAGATAGTCTCTGATCCCTTAAAGATCTATAATTTTGTAGCGGCATAATATGTTTTTTACAGGAAGGATTTGAATCTTTTGATAATTTATTGTAAGGTATTTTCTGCACAGATGACACACTGACCAACTCACAATCAGACAATGCTGTCCGATTCTCATCCAACTGTTTAGCCACTTTTTTGGGATGCTGAAAAATTGTTAAAACTATATTTTATTTTTTACAATTGTTTTATAATATGAATTCAATAATATCTTAGGCTACTTATCCTTTATAAAAAAATTATATAATTTAAATTTTAATTTAGTAAAAAAGTATCTTTACATTAATATACTTTCTTACCGGTTCAAATGTTGATTGAATAGATGACAATGTCGGTCCAAAATTTATCGTTTTGTCATGAAAAAAAATATTTTCCATTATTTCATAATAATCCCAGGTTATCCTTCCTCGACCACTTAATTTTTGATTATCCTTAATTGTTCGATACGTTTTCTTCATATTCCTCAGTTTTCTATCCAAAATATCTTCTGTCATATTTAGATAATTGTGTTTTTTAAATTCATTTGCTATTTCAGTCCATAGGCATTTCTTCTTTACTTTGGGATCTCTAAATCTTTCTTTACGCTTTTCGTATAAATGTAATAAAAGTGTTGTGTTTTTATTATTCCAGAAAAAGTTTTCTTTGTTCACATCTGTAAGTAAAGAAATATAATTTTAGTAATTGTTTTAGTTATTATAAAAAAATGTAAAGACGGAAAACGTAGAACTATCTTGTGGTTGGTCGATTTGCTTTGATTTACAAAATATATTATAAATTAAACAATGAAGTAAGAAAAATGAAGACAGAATAAAAAATTGAAAACCTTGAAACAAAAAAAGATGCATTTATAATAATAGAAAATGGTACATTACCCATCATTTCATTTTCTACAACAACCAAATCTACAGGCTCTTCGCTGACTTGTGTATCATTAAATAACACTTCTCGAAAAGTTGGATCTGTATAAAGTAAATTTAAAAATAAAAACTAATTTATATATTATTGTATTATTTGATATTTCTAATAGTATTGAAAATTCAATACTACAATATATTACAATATACATTATAAAAATAAAGAGGTTAGAGTATTAGGTAAAATTGTAAGATTAGAAAAAATTATAAGTAATTTTATCATTTCAAACTTACCTGATTCAAGACGAGTATGAAATTCTGCATTTTCTATAACTCGGTAGTACTTTTTCTTATATTCATATATTTTTTCAAAAGATTCTCCTTTCTCACTAGAATTCGCCATGTTTCTACGTAACATTTTCCGCTTTGGTATCAGGGAGCATAAGTAAAAATCGCTACTTAACATGGCGTCCGCTCCCTCAACTTGTTGAGATGTAGCGACTGAGCGGAGCGTCATTCAGCGGAAAATCTAGTAACGTTGCCCAACTGTTGAGTCCACTGAATGCAGCCAATATGGCGGCACACATGTGAGTAGTGTATTCACGAGATTTTAAGGTTACAGAAAAAGAATTTTGTAAAAATACTATTATATCCGATTTCATATAGTCGTTTTTCAAATCTTAGACCTCCAAATTTCAACTCTCAGGTTTCGAATCTAATTATCAAATCCTAAATAAAAAATTAAAAATCGTCACTGCAAAACTATTTATAATTATACGTGATAATTTATTGTGACTAGAGATCTCGATATAAATAGAGAAGCGACAACGAGGGGTTCGGTTTGATTGGCTTTCTGAATCACATGACCAAGACGCATGAGAGCGAGAGAAAGCGAGCGTCTTTCGCTCTCTCTCACTCTCGTGCTTATTACGTGCCGTCGGCTTTATTGTGTGGAACTAACATGGCTGCCTTTTGCGATATATCGCACGTATCGATCACCGTTGTCGCTTCTCTATTTATATCGAGATCTCTAATTGTGACTGTCCTGAAAATTGAAGTTCGAGATTGGAGATCTAAGATTCGAGAAATTATAATAAATTCTTAAGTCACGTGACATTGGGAAATCTCGCGTCCGTGTAATGTCCGTTCAGCAGACTCGGTTTTGATCACTAAGCGCTCACGGATCACTCGGATCATTGCTCTCTATCAGTTGAGTCTGCTGAACGCAACGAATAATTTACATACACATTACAGACGTGCCACTACAACATCTAATATGTTGTACTAACCCTAGTTATAGCAGAATACGTACAACAGATCAGCTCGCGAAATTCAACTTTGAGCGCTCCGGTGTTATGAAATAATCACTGGCTACGTTTACATCGTGGACTTGATACGCGTATCAAATAGTAAATAACTAGTACATTGATTCAGCTATTGGCTGATCAGCTCAAATATACTACTTGATACGCGTATCAAGTGCACGATGTAAACTAGGCCACTAATATATTTTCGGCATGTATAAGGGTGCAGTCACATGGTGCGTGATGCGTCATACGGGATAGAGACAGCCAATCATAGAAACAGCCAATCAGAGTTATTCCGCATAACGCATCCCGTACGAGTTGAGTGTGTGATTGGCTGTTTCTATGACGGACGCTCTATCCCGCATGACGCATCACGCACCATGTGACTGTACCCTTAGGGTGCATTTTTACTTGACGCTTGACGCTGGAGTTTTCAACGTCAACAGACGCTAGCGTCAAGTGTCAAGTGAAAATGCACCCCAGCGTCAAAATGGCTTAGGCCTAGCGTCGTAGCATTTAAGTATGATCATTGCAGTGCAATTGCACAATAATAGCGAGTTTAGATTTAAATTAACTAATCTTAATTCGGTTCAAACAAATGTCGTAATCTAAGATATTACGAATGGCAAACAAAATGTTTAAAAATAATAAATTTAAAAAGAAGGAAGAAGAATAAAAAATAATTACATATTATATTATTTATTTATTAATACATCAATTATTTATTACATATTTATTACATTATATTTTTCAATAAATTTATTTGCATTTTTTAAGTCGAAGAAGACGTTTCAAGTAGGGAAAAAATGTTTGGCGAAGAAGAAGTAAGTAAAATATTGTTATAATTATTTATAATTTAAACAAGTATATATTTTAATAATTAAACTTGCATGAAAATATCTGTAGCTCTTCTCGACATAATCTGTTTCATATGTCCCTTTTTACCAGCTTATAAAGTAATATATGCACTATTTTAATTTTTAATAGGAACTGGAAATGGTTCAGACATGTGGACTCTGCGAAATGATAGTTTCTACAAATGATATAGTTACTCATTCCTGTTTGAAAGGATATTCAAAATATTTTGTAGATAATTCATGTCTGAACCATTTCCAGTTCCTATTAAAAATTAAAATAGTGCATATATTACTTTATAAGTTGGTAAAAAGGGACATATGAAACAGATTATGTCGAGAAGAGCTACAGATATTTTCATGCAAGTTTAATTATTAAAATATATACTTGTTTAAATTATAAATAATTATAACAATATTTTACTTACTTCTTCTTCGCCAAACATTTTTTCCCTACTTGAAACGTCTTCTTCGACTTAAAAAATGCAAATAAATTTATTGAAAAATATAATGTAATAAATATGTAATAAATAATTGATGTATTAATAAATAAATAATATAATATGTAATTATTTTTTATTCTTCTTCCTTCTTTTTAAATTTATTATTTTTAAACATTTTGTTTGCCATTCGTAATATCTTAGATTATACGACATTTGTTTAAACCGAATTAAGATTAGTTAATTTAAATCTAAACTCGCTATTATTGTGCAATTGCACTGCAATGATCACACTTAAATGCTACGACGCTAGGCCTAAGCCATTTTGACGCTGGGGTGCATTTTCACTTGACGCTTGACGCTAGCGTCTGTTGACGCTGAAAACTCCAGACGCAGAAGACGAAGTGTACTTATGCTCATTTCCACCAATGTAGATTAACTCTAATCTCGGTTTAACTCACGCTTTATCTTTTTCTAATTTTTTAACTAGAAAAAGATAAAGCATAAGTTAAATCGAGATTAGAGTTAATCTACATTGGTGGAAATGGGCATTAAACGACTATAACGCGCGTTTGGAAAAAAAAATGTAAAAGCGAAATCATTAAACAAGTCTTGCCCTCGACGTTCATTGTGCAAGACGTTAACAATGTAATACACAAGCGCCACAAAAATCAAATTGTCAAAAGCGCATACTATTATAAAATTACGCCATTCTCCGGGATTGATCCAAAATTAAAAAGGCAGGAGAATTGTATCTACGCGTGTGTGTGATCCTGGTGTGCACGCGCGTGTCAAAGAATTACTGTTTTGTTAAATGAAAAAAATACAATAATGATAATTTGGTCATATATATATATATATATATATATATATATATATATATATACACACGCAAGCTTTAAAAAGGCATTTACCACTTTTAAGTAAATATTACTGTTATAAAAGTTCAAATTAATCGATAATTATCGATTATTATAAAATTTTATCGATTATGAAAAATTGATGTATTTTATAATTGATATATTTTATAATCAATTTTTTGGAAATTAATTTTTTTTTTCAACATCGCTCATCCTTAGTAGAAAGTCACATGAGCACTTTTCCTCGCCTGATAGAACCTGTTTCACATGGAAAGTCGATTACCCGAAGATTTAATAGCTATGATTATTTATCATTGAAATCTACGTTTAAAATTTACAACTTTTTCGCATGCACATGTGGCCATAGAGCATGTGCATGTGTTCACGGGACGTGTTCATGGGTCTGTTCTTTTCAGCTGCATTGCTGAACTAGTGCAATAAGTTGGAATGAGACATATATATATTGGGTCTGTTTTTTTCAGCTGCACTGCTGAACTAGTGCAATAAGTTAGAGTGAAAATATATATATATATGTCTCATTCTAACTTATTGCACTAGTTCAGCAGTGCAGCTGAAAAGAACAGACCATAGACATAGTAAGTATAGACTGAGCATCCTTTGTATAAGCGGTGATGCATACGATGAGAGAGAGAAAAGATATTAAGATGAGTTTCTCTCTCTTTTCAATGCCGAAGAGTGGGAGTGCCGATGAGGAGAAGTGCTCCCCACTCTCCGGCATTGAAAAGAGAGAGAAACTCATCTTAATATCTTTTCTCTCTCTCATCGTATGCATCACCGCTTATACAAAGGATGCTCAGTCTATACTTACTATGTCTATGGGACAGACCCATTTTTTCACTCTAACTTATTGCACTAGTTCAGCAGTGCAGCTGAAAAGAACAGACCCCATGTCGCTATGTTTCGTCGATATGACAGATTTTCTAACCTGAATAGTCGCTAACTTTAACGATTGATATCTCGTTTTGCAGAGCAGAGCGACGCTTTTTTCTATCAAATTCTTTTGTTTCGAGCAAAAACGCGTCGAATAAGCCTATTTTTATCAATTTCTGAGGTAAGAAGTCTAAACTGTATAATTATCTATGTGTTGTTTTCAAAAGCAACGGTGTCCAATTGTTCTGTGAACAATTGCTACATGTCCAATTGTACTGTGCGCAAATGAGTTTTTTCCGGTACAAACTACCTCGCAAGGGGAATTTCCTATGAAAACGTAATGTCTTGTAAGGAAAGTAAAATATTCATGCTTGCAAGGATACAGGTTACATACGTAGACACTCTGAACAAATCTTTAAAGTTAATTCGCGTCGTCGATAAACGAAACTGTATACACAGACCACTGTCTAGTCAAGATTGATACAGCAGTTCCAAGATACTAGATTCGTACTGTCTTATAAACAAAAGAAGCATATTGCTAATCATCTAACAAGTTTAATGCAAACAGGAGTTGAATTTAAGCAAAAAAGAAGAGTTATTTGAAGTAAAAATGAAAATGCAAGATGAGTGATATCACTTACCTTTTGATGTGTGATCTTAAGTCAAAAGGCAGCAAGGTCCAGGAGTTGTATTCGAGTGAGGTTGTCTGCTGTGTGTTCTTCGCAACTTTGGGTGAAGGCGTTGATATGCTGCTGACGTCGATTGAATACTCGCACAGGTCTTCGATGAATGTAAATTTCTTAACGCGAGGTGTTCCGGAATTCGTAGATAGGATATTGAATTTGAACACTGAAGTTAATTTACTACTATTATTATTATATAATTATGTTGTTACAATTATCAGTTACAGTTATCAGTTACAATTATAAGGTTTATTTTACTAGAGACCCTTTTATAAGAAATGCGAATGAGACAAAGGTAAAACACGTGTCTCTAAACCAGTCTAGAGTTGACAAAGAAGTGCCATCGAGCATGATGGAACGATACATTGGCTGCGTCCCGATATTTACCGCCAATACTGAAAATCTATAGTGTATGTGACACGAACTATAGATTTTCAGTACTGGCAGTGAATATCGGAACGCAACCATTGGCTACGTTTACATCGTGGACTTGATACGCGTATCAAATAGTAAATAACTAGTACATTGATTCAGTTATTGGTCTAGTTTACATCGTGCACTTGATACGCGTATCAAATAGTAAATAACTAGTACATTTATTCAGCTATATTGGCTGATCAACTCAAATACACTACTTGATACGCGTATCAAGTGCACAATGTAAACTAGGTTATTGGCTGATCAGCTCAAATGTACTACTTGATACGCGTATCAAGTGCTCGATGTAAACTAGGCCATTGGCTGCGTTCCGATATTCACTGCCAGTACTAAAAATCTATAATATACGTGACGTAAACTATAGATTTTTAGTACTGGCAGTGAATATTGGAACGCAACCATAAGTTTGTTCTTTTCAGCTGCACTAGTTCTGCACTAGTTCTGAACTAGAACTGACGAGTACAGTAAAAATTTCATAGGTGCAGAAATGTAGATAGAAACGAAAAGAACGCTACAGTGCAGAAATCAACATGACGCGACACATGATTCCGGATTTTTTTTTCATCAATATTATTTCTTTCATTGTTTGTATTTTTTTGTACATTTTGTTATATATCTTGGTGTAATTTAATAAATACTAATTGATCATCGACAGTACATTGCACTGTATTGCAACTAAAATCAATATCTTGATATTTTAATTTAAATATTACACCTTCTGCAAGAATATTATAATAAGATTATTATATTATACTTATCATCTTTATTTTCTTATTAAATAAATATTTATATATTGAAATTTAGTTCTTAAATAGCTATTTGCATAGATAATGTTTATTGATATATTTAGATACATAATTTTAATACCTTCCAATTTACAAGTAATATTTCCATCTTTATCAATTAAAATATTTCCAGCTGCATCTCTTGTAATATATGCAACACTTATTTTCTCCATGTCGAAAACTTTTTTTTATACGACTAAAGGTCTAATATAATTAATATAAATTAAAAATATAAATTCAAAAAGCTAAAAAAACTTTCTATATATCATATATTCTCTTTATATTTACTTTATTTTAAGTATATATATGATATATAAAATTTTTTATATATATATAGTATATGAAAGGGCAGTTTTGGGGACCGGATATAACCCCCTAATTTTATTGTATAGATGTTGAGTACACTTTAAGAAAAAATTAATGCCGCTTGGAAATTTGAAATATAATAAGTACTTTCCTAAATATAAAGATTAATATATAGAAAGGCAGTTTTCAGGACCAATATATTTTTTCATAAATATGATAATATAAATTATTTTGAAGAGTGGTTTTTTTTAGGTACATTATATATAAATAATAAAAATATCATCTTATGTTTTTTTAAATTGGAAATTGAAAGAATTAGATCAATTTATTACATGTCCCGAAAATAACCTTTTAGTAAATTATTATCAGGAGACGCGGTAGCGTCTCCGGCCATGTTCAAAAATAGAAACTACAAGTAGACGCTACAAGTCTCTTATCCCGCACCCTTAAAGTCGACTTTTTGGGGGTGTAGAACTATTAAAATATAAAAAATTTTGAAATGCCTGTAGCATATTCCGAAAGGTGGTATCGCCACGAGTAAGTTAAGCCAAAAAAGAAAAAAATCGGTCAAGCCGTTCTGGACATATAAACGGTCAAAAAGTGATGTTTTTCACGAAAAATGAAGTAACGTCTTCTTCTTCTTCTTCTTCTTCTCTGTCCGCAATCATATGTACTTCTCTTCTCTCTTACCTTTCACTCACACCTCCCCCAACTTCCACTCACCCTCCCCCCCCCTCCCCCCCTCCCTTCTCCCCTCCCCCCCTCCCCTTCTCAATTTTTTCGTCTTTTTCGCTCTATTTCGCACTTTTTCATCATCTTTCACCCCCTCTCACTCTCTCACACCCTTTCTGGTGTATTTACCATTTATTAAAAATTTTCAAAAACCACTCCTTAGACGTGAAATTTAATTTAATCTAGCTTGTGCTAGACGTCCAATTAGAAAAATTATTTTTTCATATGTACTTCTCTTCTCTCTTACCTTTCACTAACACCTCTCCCAACTTCCACTCACCCACTCCCCCCTCCCTCCCCTTTCTCCCCTCCCTTCCCCTCCCCCCTCCCCTCCCCTTCTCAATTTTTTCGTCTTTTTCGCTCTATTTCGCACTTTTTCATCATCTTTCACCCCCTCTCACTCTCTCACACCCTTTCTGGTGTATTTACCATTTATTAAAAATTTTCAAAAACCACCCCTTAGACGTGAAATTTAATTTAATCTAGCTTGTGCTAGACATCCAATTAGAAAAATTATTTTTGGATTTATTGCGTGCCCAAACAAAAATACGATAGTTGCAATAGCACTGAAATCAGGCTTGCTTTAGGCGCCCAATTAAAGAAATTTGGAGTGCTCTGCTTATAAAAGATATCCCAGAGACGATTAATTTGTGTATTAGTTATATATTTAAAAATATTTTATACCAGATGTAGTTTACACCAGACGTAATGATCGTGTTAAAATCGGAGAGACGAATAAAATATATGGTTGCGTGCTCACAAGAATAGCTGATGGAGGAGCTCATTCTTTATTTTCAATATTATTGTATTTTTGACATACAAACGGTTAAACATCTCGGAGAAATAAAGACAGTTAGCGAGTGACTGTGTCAGTGTCAAAATTAAAACGGAATAAAAATCTATTTGAAATTAGGTCATCACTTCAACGATAAAAATAATATAAGTATAAGTATATAACTACGTACAACTATATAATGTAAAAATAATTATTTGAATATATTGATGAAAGAATATTAGCATTTTAATAAATTATGTTATTTATTGAAATTTTATAACTTAATCGATATATTGTGTTACATACGTTACATGTAATTTCAGTTTTACTAATTCAAACTATTAATGATACATTAGTGGTTCTAGTAATCATTTCGTGCATCGACTTTACTAAAAATTGACTCTATTGATAAACTACGTAAATTACACGCGGAATAATAATAGGGAAATACTGTAACTAAAATACAGAAATGTAACAGAAGCGTATATAAAAAGAAGTATATGGAGATTTTCGCACACAAGTGTCTTACAAGAACCCGTAAATTAACCCCATAAGAAATGTTA
Organism: Crematogaster levior; assembly: GCA_901521435.1. Taxonomy (NCBI): domain Eukaryota; kingdom Metazoa; phylum Arthropoda; class Insecta; order Hymenoptera; family Formicidae; genus Crematogaster; species Crematogaster levior. Next base: position 154,896 of record CABEGB010001068.1, read on the forward strand.
ATTAAAGAAATGTTAACGACATAGGTCCCATACTTTTGCGATGTACCGTTTTTGAGATATTGAATTTCACCCCTAAGCGGTAGTTTTTGAAAATTTTTAATAAGTGGTAAATTAACCCCATAAGAAACCGATAATTAACGACACAGATACAGATATTTAGTAACAAAAAATTTATTCTATTATTGAAATCATGTAAACGATTAATCCGCACATTGTAATTGAAACAAATGCACTTTGCAGTAAGAGCTTTATTGTGTTAGTTTTCTTCATTTAAAAAGTGCTATAATAAAATCATTTAATTATTAATGACAGTATTCTTCAAATCAAGAAAACTAATACAATTCTGCCTACAAAGTGTGTTTGTTTTAATAATAGTATGCAGATTATTTAACAGTTCAGTTATTTGTATCTTTTACATGATTTTAATATTAGATTAATATTTTTGCTTAGATATTTAATGGACGAAATTGCATATGCATTTCAAGAAACAAAATATATTACAGGGTCAAAAAATATTTCAAATATCATTTTTCAATCACATTATTCATTGCAATAACAAAATAAACTTTTGATGGGTAACGATAACTTTGATCAACAACACTTTTAATACCATTATATAGAAAGCTTAATCCAAAAACAACGTATTTTTTTAAATAACGCAATAGTATCAGAAAAATTTTTTGATCTAATGACATATTTTGTTTTCTGAAATACATATATACAATTTTGTCAATAAGGTATTGAGTACAATAACTCGAATAACAATAACAATAAAAGCAGACACATCTATATTATAATGTCATCGACACGCTTAGATACATACACAGGATGGGACAAAAGTGTGGATATACCCGAATATTTCATAAAAGTTGTATTTTAGAAGAGAATGTTTCAGACGAAAGGGTTTAGAAAGGGTTTAGAAGGATTTATTCACTGTTCTCATCCGTTTAATATTGGGTGGCGTCCCTAAAGTTAGATCAAGATCACATCGATATTTTTAAATGGAACACTCTATTTTTTATTTTAGAATCTAATAGCTGGTGTTAAGAGCTTCTCAAAACACTATAATAAAGTTATTTCGTAAAATATTCAGTTTTTGGTAGATCTTATCCTAACTTTTATGCACAAAATAATAAGACAAAACTATTGGTGCAAAGAATATAGCTATTTAAAAAAAAAATACGCAATTGCATATTGCAAATAACATAACATTTTTTAAACTTTGTGTTTTTTTTTGCACTAATTGATTCATATATCTGTACTCTAAAAAGTAGGTGATATCCTCAAAAAATCATAAATGAAAAGGTCAAGCCATGTTCAAAAATAGACCCTCAAAAATGTAAATTTTTGCAAATTTAAATGATTATCTAATAATATAACCATGAAAAGTAACTGATATATTATGCAAGGCGCCAGTTCAAAGTGAACATACATAAAGTATATATTATCTAAATTAATTAATAAAATAAATAATATAATAAATTTAATAATATATTACCACGAAAAATGACTGATATGTTATTCAAGGTGCAAATTCAAAATGAACATACATACTTAAGGTGTATATTATAAGTAAAATTGATTAAAATTTGACTCTAAGTGAAAGTACATAAGTGATATGTTATTCTAGTGCACAAAATATAAAAGTCGTTTATTGAAGTTTGATTTGAAATTTATACAATCTTGGACAATGAAAAATAGTTGTTTTCATAATTCCAGAGTACTAATTTGTTAATGACTCGGAAAAAGAACATGGCGGCCAGTGTTTTGATAACAGTGTTTTGATAATGATTAATTTAAATATTAGCATTCTCTCTCTCTCTCTCTCTCTCCCGCCCTCCCCCCCTCTCTCTCTCTCTCTCTCTCTGGGTAGGGTGACATATGTGATTGATATTTAACAGTACTACTAACTTATTGAATAGTTAGAGGCAAGTTGTGTCGGATAAATCGGAATGTAAGTATTATTATTCCTAAGTGGATACTGAGAAACGCATCGAAGTTTTTTGAGAGCAGGCCGCCATGTTCTTTTTCCGAGTCATTAACAAATTAGTACTCTGGAATTATGAAAACAACTATTTTTCATTGTCCAAGATTGTATAAATTTCAAATCAAACTTCAATAAACGACTTTTATATTTTGTGCACTAGAATAACATATCACTTATGTACTTTCACTTAGAGTCAAATTTTAATCAATTTTACTTATAATATATACACCTTAAGTATGTATGTTCATTTTGAATTTGCACCTTGAATAACATATCAGTCATTTTTCGTGGTAATATATTATTAAATTTATTATATTATTTATTTTATTAATTAATTTAGATAATATATACTTTATGTATGTTCACTTTGAACTGGCGCCTTGCATAATATATCAGTTACTTTTCATGGTTATATTATTAGATAATCATTTAAATTTGCAAAATACATATTTACAGAAAGGTATTTTTCAGGACCCTCATAATTTTACGTTTAAAACGTAAAATTATATCATATTTTATAGTTTTTCAGATCTACGTAGAAAGAAGAACAACTTACAATATTACTTTATATTACAAAGGATTAATAATTAAGCTAATAGTAGAATAATACATAAAAGCATTGTGACCTGAAAACTGTCATTCAGTAAAATATTATATCAACAAATAGGCAGTTTTCGGCTCACTCATAATTTTATGTTTAAAAAATTTTTAAATTTAGTTTAATTATCAACATATTGTAATATAAAGTAATATTGTATGTTTTAAAGTAATATAAAGTAACATTGTAATTTTATGTTTCAAACAAAATTTTATTAATAAATTAAAGACAAGACTCCACAATACAATATAACTTAATATGCAAACGTATATTATCGCTTGACTCTTAGTAGTATATGTTTATGTATACATATATATGGGGCATTCTCCGTCAGATCAGCCACCCCCCTGCCCATTTCAATTTTTGAGATAAAATCCTCCAAAAGGGCTTAAAATTTTCCTCGAAATGTCTAGTTTTTAATGCCGTGTGGCCTTTTTGGAAATTCAAAATGGCGGACCCACAATGGCGGAAACCAGACAATAGGGTCCATTTTTTAGGAAAAAAATCGAAATTACTCAGTTGTTGTTAAAGATATCGACAAACGGTTTTCAGATTATTGTTTCTCATTGAATTTTACATAAGACTACTTTTTTTTAATTTTTCCAGGGGCGTGCAAAAAATTATAAGGGACGGGTTCTGGGGATTTTGGAGGGGCTACACATTTTTTAGCAGAAATGGAAAGTAGAGGTGATTTCACGTAGAAATGCATTACTCATTAATTTTTTCCAGAGACAGCCGTATGTGGGGTACATAAATATAGACTGTATTTTGCAGATGAAGATAGTTTTAATTTTGTTTTTTTGTAGTAAAGTTGTTATTTGTTTGAAAATATATAAAATTCTTGTTATCCCTTGACTTATATGATGTCAAATTTCGTATAATTCGAGGTACGCGCCTTGAATTTCAAGGTCTCACATACGACCGACTTTCTACCCGCAAATCACCATAGAGTTCCATTTGTGTCATTGGAAAACCTTTTGATTAATACTTTCTTCTCATCTACAATTATAAACCCATGATTCTTAAGAATTTGCGGAACAGACTGCGCACTTTCAAATCTCTTATTGAGTTTTTTTCTCATCTTCTCATGGTCACTTTTATTGAAATAAAAAATATTTATATTCTTAAAATGTTTTCTGGCCCAATTAAAAAGAGCTTGAGGTGTCAATAATGCATCATGTGACTTAGCAATAAGACTTGCTCTATAAACCTCTCTTTTAAATGTAGCACCGATTCCATCGTAAGCACTTTTACCGTGAGCTGTTGCACTATAGTTTACTCTGCTTGAACATTGAAATCCTCTTTATGATTCTTTAAGTTAGCAATCTGAAATCTGTTTTTAAAGTGCTGTTTTGCCCCATCTGTTATGTATATTATTTTTTTTAATTTTTTAACATCTTTTTTTATCTGTGGAATTAGTAGTGTTTGTACAGTGTAAACAGCAGCGGTGTCGTTTTTTTTTTATGTTGAATCACGTAACTTAACCGAGAAGTGTTCCGAACATATATGTAATACTCCTATATTGCTAACTCCGTATCTTCACAATGGCCTAGTTTCCACCGAAGCACCTAATCCGGTGTAGAACCGAATTTGAGTCGATGGAAACGCGATAGATTAACTGATTTCACTCCCGTTTTGATCCACCAAGATAATCGGAGTGGGAGCGAATTGATACTAAAGTTTAGCCGGTGGAAACAGTCGAAAGTAGGTAATGCCAACTTCTATACTTTTTATTATTGGCTATTCTAGCTCTGTTTGTACATAACCTGGCTGTATTAAGTTGGCTGTACTGAAATATCGATCTTCTTCACTCCTATTTCACTTCCAGTGGAAACAGCATAATAAATTTGTTCTGCACCGAAGTAGAATCGGATTGAAGACTTCGGTGGAAACTAGGCCAATGAGAGGATCGAGCCCCATGAAAGAGAGACGCACGAATTCCAAATATGGGTAGATGATGAAGCCTCGTTATGCGCAGGCGCGTCTATTGAGTGAGTGTGAGCGAGAGGCTAAAGCCTGCGGCACACGATACGATTTTTCGTACTAGATTGCTTACGAGAACCAATTAGGATTAAGCTTTAAGTCACTTGATCTAAAATTCTGCATCCTTATTGGCTCTCGTAAGCAAACCAGTACGAAAAATCGTACCGTGTGCCGCAGGCTTAAGCATTAGAAAATAAGACGAAAAGAACACAAAAAGAGAAAACATTACCTGGGGTACGTTCCAAAACCTTATCCAGGTGCACTATAATACTAGAAGCACTATAGCATACGTGACATATACTATAACAACTTCTAGTGTTATAGTTACCCGGATAAGGTTTTGGAACGTACCCCTGGTCGTGTCTGACTAACGCTGTTAGCGCATGCGCACAAAGCAGCTAAACCGTGCGCGAGAAAGAGACTATTATACGTCTGTACCGTAATGTTTGCATAGAGATATTATAGATAGAGTAGGGGAGTCATAGACAGATCTGTAAGTGGAAATGTCTCCCCGTTAGAAAGAGAGAGAAGATAGGACCTATGTTCTGTCTTTGTCGTAATAGCGCATGCGCAGAATAAGTGCTGTAATATGTAAAATCATAAAATCATAAATGCAGCAGTGAAAAATGTCTTGTATTGTGTGCAAGAAAGTGTATATACCTGGAGATAATACTTACAGTTTTCATAAGTAAGTATTAAAATAAATTGTGTACATAAATTATAAAATACAATACTAAGTTTAACGTGATTTGTAATTTTAAAAAATTTGAGGTTATACGTTATGAAGTAATATTTTTAAATTACGTTATTTTTAAAGTTGTATGTATCAAAATATTGTATTAACTCATTTTGTTCTCTTTTAGGTTTCCAAAAAATGATGTAGTAAAACAGAAATGGATGGATATTATTGGAGTATCAAAAGTAACGAAAAACACATTAGTATGTAGTGATCACTTTGTACCCGAATCATACTACCAAACTGATGGATACACAACTTTAAAAAGATTGTTATCAACTGCAGTGCCAGTAATGAATATGAAATTAAAAGTTCTCAATGATGTCACAAATAAAATAATTACTTTGGACAAGAGAAATTATATTATAAATAATGAAAACAGCAATTCCAGAGAAGGCACACAAATTATTAGCAGGAATGCAGAGTCGAGCAAAATTGTTGACAATACTCTATTCACAAATGTAGAAAAAAACGAAGAAAAATTATCAAAAACAATATATCATAGTAATGACAACAGTTTACTAAGCAGCTCCGAGCTCCGATAATGCTCAAATTTATTCACTTAAAAATGTTGGAAACTTCATGTAAGTATATATCATTACAAAAATAAATTTGTAACTAATAATGTACAAATAAAAATATTTTTATTGTTTTTATAGTAAATGTTCAACAGATAATATAGAAATGGGTTCTGCAACAAAAAATTTAGCCATAACTATTGTGAATATTAATCACCTTACAAAATCAGTAAATGAAGCACAAACTAAAGTTTGTACAGATGATAGGCCTGTGAACGATAATGAAAAAAAGAAATTATTGCAAAGGTAAATATTCGTAATAATACTTATTTTGTTTTAAACTTTATGAATAGATAAGGTAATAATTCTATGATTAAATTTATAGACAATGTTCTATCAATGTTTTGGACAATGGTTCTCCGGCAAAAAAAAAGTGCGTTCAAAGCAATATTAAAGAGAGCAATGTTTCAGCAAATGAAACTCCATTAGAAAAAATAAGTACTCAAAGCAACGTTGAAGAAAGCAGTGTTTTAGTAAATCAAATAGAATCAAAAGACAGTAATCCTGTAGATAATAGTAAAAATAATAATCGAAGTAATAGTTGCAAAAGGTATGTATTGTAACCAAAAAAGTACTTTATTATATACTGTAAATACACATTTGCAAATACAAATATTTTTACTTTTTAGAAAAAATTCTACAAATCACCAAAGTACTCCAAATAAAAGGTTTCGTTTTATGGATGGGTTTACAACTAAATATATTTCAAGAGCAGACTTTAAGACGGATGAAGGATGGGCAAATTTCATGAGATACGTGATCATTCAAAATAATAAAAATGCAGCTGTTCGTCGGAAGAATTTGAGAAGACAAAATAAAATTAATAGCTTCAAAGAACTGATTAACAATTTGAAAGAGAAAGAAACAGCAGCAGCAGCAAAGTATTTGGAGGTTATTCTTTAGTTTTATAAAATTTATTTTGAAAAAATAATTATAACTATATCGTACGATCATTTTCTTTGCCAGTAGAAATTAAAACTCAAATGAAAGGAGACTAGTTGACGTCAAACTGGCATATATAATTGGTGAGCTACGAGTCGACTTGGTTTGTCAGACTTACACCGCAGTGACTCACCAATCTTTTTGAAATCTAAATTCGATTTCCATTTAGGGATAAATAGATCTAAACTTGTAAGATGAAGAATTTATTGCGAAAAATATTACCTCAGCCAGGATTCGAACCTGGAACTCCCTGGGAGGAAATCGAATTTAGATTTCAAAAAGATTGGTGAATCACTGCGGTGTAAGTCTGACAAACCAAGTCGGCTCGTAGCTCACCAATTATATATGCCAGTTTGACGTCAACTAGTCTCCTTTCATTTGAGAAAATAATTATAATTCTAAACTTTCAGTACATCATGTTTTACGAAAATTTTTTGACACACAACAGATAGTTTGATAGACTTAAGTATATATAGCACATAATGATGAATTCTTAGAAAAATTATTTTAATTTATTTTAAATTAATCATCTTTGAAATAGATCATAGTTTGAAATAGATCATTTTTTAATCATGCAATCCAATATTATATTGTTTTAAAATTAAATATCGATCAAATGTTGAAATAAATATCTTTGAAAAGCTACTTGTACATACATATATATCATGATGAGTTGCAGGACGAAAATCCAAAAACCAAGAAAATTTCACTTTGATTCTTATTAATCTAGAAGTAAAAAAAGTGTATCTAACTGCTACGAAACACAAAACCAAAACTTCTAAAACTCAACTTCTGTTTAATTACCAGAGCTAATATTTTATATATTTGGCATTCATACACTTACAGAAGTGTATCAAAATCAGTTCACTAACTCACAGGTGTCCTTCAGAACTAGTCATGTATAGTCTAATTGTTGTCAATACCACAACAATTTTACCGCAGCACATATATTTTGACAACACGTATATTGAAGGAAGGAGATCGATGTAAATTTGGCTAAAAACTTTTTCTTTTAAACTACTTTTGAATATATTTTGACTAAAATAAACAATCAATTGATTTAATTGTTCGTTTGAAAACATTCTAAAAATATATTTATCAAGCCATTATATTAGTATATCCCTCCTTAAGATAACCTATATTTGGAAATTCGATAACTTTAACCCTCGGCTGGTAGACATGGGTCGTTCGTGCCTTGTCGAAACTTTTTTCCTTTGCTAGCTCGGGAGGGGGGGTAAGGGGCGGGACAAAACTATGCCGAAAAAAATTGTATACTAGTATACTACTAGCTCCCCAAATGCCGATGGTTTATTGTGCGAACAGCTTCTGTATGAGCCAGTCAAAATTTGGAAAAGGCACGAACGACCCATGTTTACCAGTTAAAGGTGCCAAAAGTACAAGGTGAGTAAAGTACATTGGGCCCCAGAAATTGGAAAAAAGAAAGCGTTGCGCCTTTTGTGACGTCAAGAAAGACAAAAAAACTAATATGTGTTGCGTTAAGTGCCATAAGCCTGTATGCGAAGAGCACAGGTACTCTACATGCCGTGATTGTTTATAATTTGGCCTTATAATTTTTGTATTTTCTTATTTTTGTATTTTTTCTTGTTTTTGGTAAAAATAGACAATGTCTATGATAATTTGTGTGAATAAAATTGAGTAAAAAATGAAATTATGTCTATTTTATTGTAAATAATACCTTTTTACGTACTTCGAAAAAACGCGATTTTCATGTTGAAAACTTAAGCATTTATTTAATTGGTACATATTTGCAATATTTTTTTCTTGAAAGTACTATTCTTAAGCTTTAATTTCCTTTTTGAAATTTTTAAAAATATTAATTTGATCAAAAGTTATGATTTTTTAAATAAAACAGTACATTTTCCACGTTTTTATTTGTTTAAACAAATATATTGTTTAAACAAATTAATAAATCATCAATATAGCGATTGATCCTTGTACTAGGATAGTTAAAGAAGCACCATGAATTTTTTCAGATTTTTTTTAGCACTTTCAAGTACTTTTTAAAGCGTCGGACGTGAAAGACTCATGTCTACCATATAAAGGTGCCAAAAAATAGTCTACCAGCCAAGGGTTAAAGATCTAACAATTTGTAATAAAAGAAGTATTTATACATAACACTAAATTTAACGATAAAATTCAAAGAAATATATAAATATGAATGTACATAGAAAGAACGGATTTGCTAAGCTAAAAATTTAGTTAAATATTTAAAAATTAAAAAATAATAACGTTAGATCATCTCTAAATAATTATATTAGATAAAATTAGAAAATAATTATGTTGGATTATTTATAAATAATTATATTACGCTTAAGCTGATTGTTATAGAATGACGAAACTTTTTGCAAAATTATTATCACGCAGTCTACACAATTATTTTCAAATCTATGTCTGATTTTTATATACTAATTTTTATATACTTGTCTAATTTTTATATACTTGAGCCAAACCAGAAAAAATATAAAGAAACAACATAGTTCCAGCAGTAGATAACGCTAATTTAGTACTTTTTGTGATAAAAATTCATAGATTTACAAATGGAATGTAAGAAAAATAGAAATCGATGATTAGCATTTGAAAACTAACAATCCAGTTCGGAAAATACAAATTATGAAAAAATTATTTGAATTATTTTCTTGAAAGAAGATCTATAAATTGTAAAGAAAATAATTGAGATCTTAAAACATCTCAATCGTAAAAAAATTCGAATCATTTAAGCACCGAAAGTAGTACATCCTCGAGTAACACATGCATGTTTGCGTTGTTCTTGTTCCGCTCGATGCATCATCCGTCATGGGATTTAGATTACGATGATTAGGCCACGAAGTTCGCGCGCATGGGCGTGAAAGTCTACGAGATTTCACCGTGAAGAGTGTTGCGTAGAAAACATTTCTGCTTTTGCAGTCGCAGAAGTGAAATTGCATTCGCAGTGCGTGCAATGCGCTTTTCCACGTTGATGCTGTGCGAAAAGAAGGAATTTAAAACAGCGTTGTCGTTTGACACATACAAAATCATAACATACATCATAAACAATTGTGATTTTGTTCAAAATTATTTTTATAATAATAAAAGATCATAATGATCTGATATAATAAACCAATGACATAATCTTAAATGTGAAAAAAGTGAGAAAAAGCTCTTACAAATAAAAAAGTGGAAAAAATGAAATATAATATTTAAAAAAAAGGATTTGTTAAATATATATATTTGTATATCAGTGTTAACTAGAAGTAAATTGAATTGTAACTAAATTACTTGTTTCAATAGGAATTAACTTTTAATAAATAACAGACTTAACTTTTTCATGTAAAAATATTGTGCAAAAAAAGAAAAAAGAAGGAAAAAAATTAACAAGAATATTTTTATTGTCAGGTAAGTAATTTTCCCGACAAATGAAAGAAGAAGTTGAAAATGTAGTTGAAAATTCGTCAAAAAAAAGATGATCGCATAATGTTTGTGATAAATAATCCGATGACTACATGAAAAAAAGTTTTATTGAAATATGTATGAAATTAACTAAATATAGAGTTAAAAATTATGCTAGACCATCTAAAATAATTACACTGGACACACAAGTTGCTATAGAATAATCGATAAGTAAATTAACATGTCATTTTTCAATCAGGCTAGAACTTTGTGCAAAATAATATTATTCGTGTAAATTTCTATATACATTTTACACTTCTAACGGATTAACGTGTTGTTACTTATGGACGAAAAAACGAAATCTTAACACAAAAGTAGAAAGACAGACCTTTTGCAACATTATTATCATGCTGGATCATTCTACATAATTATTTTGATGATTTAACGTAATTTTCAAATCTATATTTGATCTAATTTTTAGATACTTTACTTTAGTAAAACTGTTCTTTCTATAAACTATTTGATGAATTAATATGGATTGTGTATTGTTTAAGAAAATTTTCCAATAAACTTTATCTAAGAATCTTTATTTAACTTCTTTCATCTACCCTGGTAAAAATGTTTTATATAAAAATATAAATTAAATAATAATTATTATACAGGGTGTGGCAAAAGTACCTTTAAGATTAATTTTCGCTGTAACTTCTAAACAAAATGAAATGAAAGAAAAGCTAACATTGAAAGTAAAAGTTTATTTTGTGTTATTTTTTTACATTACTTGTGAAAAATAATATCTTGCAAGTGTGAGCCATTACAATTGAAACAAGAATACGCCCTTTTCATACTGTTCTCCATTACTTTTGTACTCTCCATTACTTTTCTCTCTTACTCTTTCAACATTTTCTCTCGAACGACAAATCCGAGATCTTCCTGCGCGTTTCAAGTCTCCGACAGATCCGAATTGCTCGAAATTATTTACTAAGGAGTAAATTGTTGGAGCTGTTGGAGCGGTTCTTACGCCATAAAATCTTCTAAATGATCGTTGTGTGTTAATAATTGAGCGATTGTTTTCAAGAAACAGAGTTACAATTTTGGCTTAGCTATTGTGTACCTCTCCATAATGAAATCTCCCAAGTTTTCACTCTGTAATAAAAAAAAAATATATTAAAAATTTTCCTAAATAATATATAGTTGCATTTTTTTTAAATAATAAAGGTACTTTTGCCGCACCCTGTATATAAGCTAAATGCATATAATCATTATTATATAACATTAAAAAACAGGACTCTTATCTTTCCGTCGTCAATAAACACAGACTGTCTCTTGACCATGACTTCGACTGGGACCACCCTAAGATTTTACACAAAGAGACTAACACAAAGAAAAGAGAGATAGCGGAGATGCTGTTTATTAAAAATTGCTGTTTATTAATAACTCCGCTATTAACTCTCAAAAGGATACAGAAAATTTGACGGCAATTTATGATGGTCTTATCAACGTGTTACATACTTCTTGACATAAATAACTCAACGCTTTTTGACTGTTAATATCTTTGACTCGTCTCTCACACCTATACTGGTTAATTTATTTTTCATTTTAATCTCATCCTTTATTACTGACGTCTTTTCTTTACTTTTTATTTTTGACTCATCCTTCATTTATTTACTTCTCACATTTTAGATCATTGACCCGTTATCCGTGTTCCTTGACATTATTTTTCGATATTTTATTTTACTTATTTATTATTAAATCTGTCCTTGCGCCACGTTATACATACCGAATTTCGCTTAGTCCGTTTCGCGCTGTCACTAAAGACGTACGTTTCTCACTTCTATTAAAGTCTAATGTGACAAATGTTTTCGATTTCACAATATATGTAATTTGGACTCATCCTACGTTATATCTTGTAAGTTTGAATCAAATTAATATAGTACCTATAATTTTTGTATCACTGTTCTATACCATTATGTCATAATATAATTGTAGATGTACTTGAAAAGGACCCAATTTGAGGTCGAAACGTCGCTTTATTAAACTTGGATTATTACATCGTATGTGCCGGCTTGTGGTCAGTTACTGTCTTCCTTTTTGCATTTTCATCACCGGCAAAGAAAAGAATTTTGAACTTTATTATTATATTCATTTCTAGTTTTGTACATAGTAAAATGTTTTACCGGGGATAAATAAAGTTAAATAAAGATTTGTAGATAAAATTTATTAGAGAATTTTCTTAAACAATACTCGACCCATATTATCATTTTCAATTCATCAAACAATATATCAAAAAAGAACAATTTTACTAAAGTTTATAAAGTATGTAAAAATTAACTTAAATATAGATTTGAAAATAATTACGAATCAAAATAATTATGTAGAACACTAAAGCATGATAATAATAATGGAATGTTGCAAAAAGTTCTGATTTCTATACCTCTGTGTTAAGATTTCATTTGTTCATAAGTAACGGCACGTTAATCCGTTAGGAGTGTGAAATGTAGAATAAAAATTCACACGAATATTTGGCACAAAGATCAAGTTTGATCGAAAATAGCATGTTATTTACTTTACTGATCATTATCAGAATCGGTCACGACTTAAAGATTTATTATAATAATTATATAAAATATATTAAATAAAAACACACACACACACACACACACACACACACACACACACACACACACACACACACACAACGTAATTATATATATATATATAAATATATATATAACATTATATATATGTATACATATATATATATATATATATATATAATTATATACATATAAAATATGTCCATATATATTCTCTTTCTCTTGTGTAATCTCTGTTTATATACAGGGTGTCCCATTATAAAACATCCAGTCGAATATTTCGAAAACCAAGCCCGGGAGAGAAAAATTTTTCAGACAAAAGTTATTTGGTTTCGAAGGGCCCATAAGATGATACCATTGGTTTGACCTTGAAGAATTATTTGAAAGTTACATGAAAGTCACCTCAATTTTTTTAAATGGCATCCCCTATTTTTTATTACATATTCTTGTAGCTGACTTCAAGAGCTTTCCAAAACACTATAATAAAGTATTTTTTTATTAAGTATTTTCCGAGTTATAAAGCTTGAAATAATTTCATAATTTTACATAAACTGTAAAATATCTCGTAAAATATTCACTTTTCGATGACCTTACCTCAATACTTTTATGCACAGAATAATGAGAGGAACCAATTGGTGTAAAGAAAACACATAGTTGTTTTTAAGAAAAAATATGCAATTTGTAACTAACAATTACATATTTTTTCTTAAAAACAACTATGTGTTTTCTTTACACCAATTGATTCCTCTCATTATTCTGTGCATAAAAGTATTGAGATAAGGTCATCGAAAAGTAAATATTTTACGAGATATTTTACAGTTTATGTAAAATTATGAAATTATTTCAAGCTTTATAACTCGGAAAATACTTCATGAAAAAATACTTTATTATAGTGTTTTGGAAAGCTCTCGAGGTCAGCTACAAGAATATGTAATAAAAAATAGGAGATGCCATTTAAAAAAATTGAGGTGACTTTCATGTAACTTTCAAATAATTCTTCAAGGTCAAACCAATGGTATCATCTTATGGGCCCCTCGAAACCAAATAACTTTTGTCTGAAAAATTTTTCTCTCCCGGGCTTGGTTTTCGAAATATTCGACTGGATGTTTTATAATGGGACACCCTGTATATGAGAAAAACAATACAAAAATGAATTAAAAAATTATTAAAACAATAATTTTTGCATTCTTCTTTTTATATAAAGTTTTTTTATAGAAAGTAAAATGTTTTATAGAAAGTTTGATCATATACAGGGTGTTGAAAAAAGGATAAAATATTTTAAGGGGATTTAGAGTATGCCCAATAAGTCGAAAAGTCTTAATAAACATGGGTAAATAAATCGTTTTTGATATTTTTATTTTTATTCTTTTATTTTTATTATTTTTATTTTATGTTTAAAATTTTTTCTTATTCTAATTATACAAAAAATAACAGCTGGTGTTTTACATATGCATATATACGTATAATTATACATAAAATGTTTTCTTTGTATATAGGTGTATGTAATGTATACATTAGAAACTTAAATGAATAATATTATTTCTATATTAAAAAAAACTTTTCACCGGAAAAATAAACATACATTAAAAAATTTAATTGAACATTCTTCTAAAATATCCAGTGTGTCCTCGAGAAAACAAGAAGGATAGAAAGGATGCTGGCGGAATCGTCAATCTACTGGAACTCAGCAAACTCCCGAAAATCGACCTCCAGTAGTTTCACAAGTGGTGCCGACAGCCGTCATTACGTAGACCCGTGGGACCTGGAAAATTATGCTTACTTGCGTCGTAACGTTACTAACGTGTCGCATCGAACGCGACGTTCCTCCATAAAGGAGCGTTCATTTTGTGACACGCAAGGGCGCTCAGAATATTGGTAATACACATGAAAAATTTTTAACAGAAATAAAATTCAAGCTTCTCAGTTAATTTGTACCTTTTGAAAAAATTGGGGCAAATAGTTATATATGTACATGTATAGCCTAAATCTACCATTGCCGATGCATAGAAAAATCCTTCGTTCGAACAAAGCTGCGCGGTTATTTGATGAGCACAATACAGTTTTAAACCGTTTTGCTGATGTTTTGTAAAGTTTCTATAATATTTTTCAAGCAAACCTTTGATATTTGAATTGTTTGGACTGCTTATCGTTTTTATCAGCAGCCAATTTTTCGCTATCAGCAGCATTTTTATAGTCTTACAGCATTCGATCCTTTTATAGAATTACTATTAATTTCCTCACCAGCAGTAATCTTCGAGTCAATCAATTGTAACAGCAGCCCAGCACTGTCGTTTCTTCACACGAGACAGTACCATTACTTTTGACTTACATCTCGAAAAACACATGTTCAACCAAATTTTCAGCCAAAGTAATTCTTGTTTCTTGTAGCACATTTTCGAAGAAAATTAGATTTTGGTTGAACACTCATTCAATAATTGCACTTTTTACTAGTCTACTTATACTATTACTTATACAATAGATTTATTTTTTACTGGGTGAAATCTTTCATCTACAACAGTGCTCGGAATTAGTTGCTATTTTCGAGCCGATTCCCGAGGCGACGCCTCCTATTCCCCCACTACCGCTCGACGCTCGAGCAGACGCTGCGGCCGAGCCGCCGACAGCGTGTCTCTCAGGAGCGTCTCTAAAGAAAAAGAAAGCTAGGACCTTTTATATTATTAGTAATATTTTCCTAAAGAAATAATTTCTGCTTTTGTAACAAATAATTAATCGAAATGTTATGAATATATTATGTAATGCTATTTCACATCTTATCGCGAAAAATTCTACATCATTTTGTAAAAGAATATTTATAAAGGAATGCCTTATCGTATGAGATGAAAACGAGTACTTCAATAATTTTTATGGATATCATCCTTCGTAGAATTATGCAAACGACCGAGAAGACCAGAATAAAATTTTTACTTATTGAATGTTTCGATTTTTTTCTATTTTATCTTCATCTTATGACATAAGATGTAAAAATTTTATTCTGGTCTTCTCGGTCGTTTGCATAATTCTACGAAGGATGATATCCATAAAAATTATTGAAGTACTCGTTTTCATCTCATACGATAAGGCATTCCTTTATAAATATTCTTTTACAAAATGATATAGAATTTTTCGCGATAAGATGTGAAATAGCATTGATGAAATAGCATAACATAATATATTCATAACATTTCGATTAATTATTTATTACGAAAGCAGAAATTATTTCTTTAGGAAAATATTACTAATAATATAAAAGGTCCTAGCTTTCTTTTTCTTTAGAGACGCTCCTGAGAGACACGCTGTCGGCGGCTCGGCCGCAGCGTCTGCTCGAGCGTCGAGCGGTAGTGGGGGAATAGGAGGCGTTGCCTCGGGAATCGGCTCGAAAATAGCAACTAATTCCGAGCACTGATCTACAATATTCCCAAAACTACAAGTCGTAACAATAGAATTCTTTGATCAATAATGATTTACTTTTGAAGACCTTTTTTTGGTATATCTCCCGATGAGATTTGTAAAAAATAAGGATAAAAATGAACTGCTATGAGTGGCACTTCTTAAAGTAATTATATATAATGTAAATGATATTTCACAAGTTCTTGTAGAGACAGATATGTAATTCTTACGTTGTGAGAAATATCTTTCACAATTTAAAAACAAAATTTTATATATATTATATAATTCTGTTTTCTCTTCCCTTCCATCTCCTCTCTTCCCTCTCTCTCTCCCCCCCTCCCCCTCTCTTCCCCATTCTTTTATTCTAATTTATTGGAATTCCTAAAATTTTTAGGTACACTTTGTCCTCGGTGAGAGAGCCAGAATATGGTTCCCCATATATGCAGGAATTATATTATGGATCTGCAGTTAAGCCTACAAATAATAACTATTATCCGCAAACTATTTATAAGGATGAAAGAATGGGATACACTGCATCGTTTCCAATTTCTGTGCTCGGTAAGGACCATTTCTAATCTTGTCAAGCATTTGTGTTATAATATATAAGTATACAGTATATAAGTATAAGTGGATTATTTTAAACTAAAAAGAAAAGTTATGTACCATTTTGTAAAATTCACAACAGTTATCGAGTAATTAACTCAAACGTCTGAGCGAAACTTAGAAAGGCATGTAAGGTGGTTTTGAAGTTTATGTCTCGCATCGCTCGTCCACAAAAAAAAAAGTATATATATATATATATATAAAATTATATGTGTGTATATATACATATATATATATATATATATATATATATATAATTGTACTTATATATGTATATATATTACTATGTACTATATATATATGTATTATAATATGTGTATGTGTGTAATTTTGTGTGTGTATGTGTAAATATGTGTGTGTGCCTCGAGAAATCGAATAATTTCTAGTCTGTAGCGTTAGAAAGTTTTTACGTGCTGTTATTACATGATGATGCTTCGGTAGTTGACGTACTGTCGCAAGGATTCCCTGTCGCGACGCATTCATGCGCGAATTTGTGCATCGTTGAATCGATCATCATCGTGTAATTGTAATTTTTCCGTCGCTTTCTCCCCCAGATATTAAACTATGCGCGAAAACTTGTGATGCTAACGTGTGATAATTTATCTTCGAGAATATCACAATTATTGAAGTCTTTGCGTAAATTGCAAAGTACGTAGCATGATTTGAGGGAAAAAGGTTTAATTTATTTTAAATTTTCCACTAATCTATTTATGAAAAAACAATATGATGCTTAATAATTTACGAAATAACAAAATAATTGTTTAATTATTTAATTATTTTAATTATTTATCATTAACATACATTGATGTATTAATATATCGATGAGAACATAGTTTTATTCAATTATTTTACAAACTTTAAGGAAAAGTAACGATACAACAATATATTGAAATATATTACAAATTAACAATATAAATTTTTTTCTCTCTTCTCCCTTTCTTTCTCTCCCTCTATTAATTCACAAATATTTATTTGTTTAGATTTTTCCAGATTTCCTCCACAAGAAGGAAAAAGTTTGTTACATGTAGATGAGGACAAATACATAGTAGAAGCAATA
>CABEGB010001069.1:0-194935 GCA_901521435.1 Crematogaster levior
CGGCAATAATTTAGAAAGTTACAGCACGCGTGGGGTACCATCCGACTGCGCACAGATATCGCGGAAAAGCGCGCCGCGGAGTCATTATTCGCTCCGCAACTCTCCTTCTTTGCCTCGTTTTCGCCACACTGCCGCCGTTTTCCCATTCTTGCCGGTAATTTTTCCTCGCCGCCGTAATTGCACCAGCAAAAATATCGTAATCGAGGTAGCGTATGCAATTAAATCAAGCATGTTACGCACTTGCAAATTTCTTTTGCGTAACGATTGTTCGAATCTTTTAAGGAACTCCGTCTCGCAATAAATGAAAATACAAAATTACATGCAATAAAATATTTATATCCAATAGAATTAAATTTTTTTTAGTATAGCAAAGAATGAAGATAAGATAAAGCCGCTCACTTTACGGATTATAAAGATAGATATTCCGCAGAGAAGTCAATTTTCTTAATCTGAATTATTATGGAGCTCTCCATCTGATTGTTTGATAGATTCAGTTGGAGTCAATTTTTTCCCGACAGAAATTCCCCGGTGATTTGACTGGCAATTTCTCTGGCAGAGAAAGCTTTTTTAATATTCATCGTTAGAAATATTCAATTGAAAGGCAGCTCTAAAAAGTATTCAAGATAAATTCTTAATAAGTAATCTTTACCTGCACGCTCCACACCACCGAAGGATTCTATTCATCTGCAGTTCGGCTCATTCTGCATTAATAAAATCGATATTCATGCCATGGTGATACCGGCGATATCGTACTTTTATCGTGAATTATAGCATGCCGCTCGGCCAGCATTATTGCGAGCTATTATATCCGTTATTTACGCCGCTCGAGTAAACGCCGTGAGTGGCGTTGAAAAAAATCGTTAAAAACATTACGGAAAACGACGCGTGCTCGACTCCGCGCAACATCAATCTCGCAATTTAAATCACGCGTTCATGCCATCGTGCTAGCTCATTATCTCGAATAAATCATAGAACGCAGTCTCGCTCGGAAATTCACGCGGAAAATTTGTGGCGGAGAGTGTCGCGACTGATAATTATCCATCGCTCATAGCTTGGTTGACCCAGATAAGATAATTTCGCGCGTTGCACTTCCGCGTACAGAGGTGTTTTAATTCATTCAACGACCGCGTAACTTCTCCTAATAAACGACGCTAATAAATTCATCCCGATCAGTGATTGACCGAATGCGGATGCGGCGTATAGAAAATATCTATGTGATAGATAAAATTGTGGTTTTTATCAATTAAGCGAGGATTAAATCGCGGGATATTAAATTACCGCGGTGTAAAAAAAGAAGAAAGAAAAAATGGCTGATATATCGCGAAAATATTTGGTGTAAAAAAAATCAAACGAAATAGCCAGAAGGCTAAGTGGATTTACACACAATATCAGCAAACTATCGATATCATCAATCGATTACTTGTAAATGTGTGTACATGCATTTATGTACTGTATATGAGTGATAAAATAAACTTCAAACATGGTCCTACCTGATAAAAAAAAATAGAGAAAATATTAAGTAAATTTCCCCTCTGTATCTTATTTTCTTTAATATATTTCGTTTTGATGCTAAAAATACAATATTTGCTACGTTGAAATTATTGTGTACCGAAAATTTCCATTCGCCACAACAATCGATATAACGTGCCATTAAATTTCTCCAAAAAAAAAAAAAAACGCTTTTAAAACGTTGCACGATTGATGGGCCAAAAATAAAAGCTATTATTTTTATCATGTTGACAGAGTGACCATTGAACTTTCTCATATAAGTTTTGATACAAATAAACATTTTATTGATTGTTATTGATGGATGGTCGATTTTATTAGAATAATATGATATCGACACCCAACTAATGGCGAAGTGTCAACGTTAAAAACCCAGTTGTCAGTAAAGAAGCATCGATTCTTTTTATCTAATAGGGAAGTTTTAAGACGAAAAGTATTACGAGTATTGCGAATTTCTCTTTCTCTCTCATAGAAGGATTTTCAAGATATACCGATGTGTTACGAACAAACTCGGTCATGTGCATTGTGATAAGGAAAATTCACGGAAAGCACTCGCGCTCGTTGTCCCCGTGGCAATTTATTGCTCCGGTCAGCGATGTCAGCGGGGTGGTAGCTTTTTCCGGAAGTAGAAATGCGCGAAAACGAATGGATGATGACGAGCGTCATCTTACCTCTCTCCCTCCCTCAACGCATCGCGTCTGCATTGTGGCACGGTGAAAAATATGAAAGAATCCTGGTTCGCATTCGTCCTTACGATTCAGACGAATGCATTGCATCAATCGTAATTGGCTCCGATTGCACAGAAGACAAAATTTCTTCGGTTTCTCGCGTTTCTCTCTTATACTTTTTCCATATACACGCGTAAGTGTATATGGAAAAAACTTGAAGGATACAGGATAGGAATAATAAATTCTAGAATCATTTTGATATAAAAATCGAATATAATAATTTGCTTAATATATGTATACTGTTTATATCTTTGTGAGTTTTTTTAATTTGTAGTAAAATTATAATGGCAAGCAGTATTTCAAAAGATTATTAAAACACGCTGCATGCCCGGGGATAGTTTGCATAAGAAAACACTTACGAATTCTTCGTTCATTCGCTCGAATGTTGTTCACCAGGTTCTTTAATCTTGAAAGCGACGCGCGACATGTGGTTTCGTCCGCTCTTTATACAAGGACATCAGCACAATAACGTGCGACGCACGAATTGCAAATCTGCGAGCAAACACAATTTGGAAACGAAATTTACCGTTTAACGAGGCCTTATATTTATGCACTCTAAGTGCATCAGGAAAAATGTAGCAGTCCAGTTTCAGACGAGTGCCAAAAGATTTATTCAAACGGAACGAAACAGTCTCGCTCCGACCATTGTGCGTCCAAGAACGAGTTTTATTTCTCCTTCGCTCCCTCAAGATATACTTCGAAAAATATTACGATATTCGAGAATTGCATGCAGTGCAGCAGAATAATGATGATCGATTCACATAATTGATCTCATCGTTTGTGACGTTTAGTGTCTCTTGATGATCTATAGTTTTCGTCGTTAAATATTTTAAATCAACACAGTTTGAGTATCAGCGAAAAACAAATGTTTGATCAACATTTGACTCAATGACAGAAAATAATTTCAATAATTTCTTGAAGTGACAAGAAGCAATAATTAAAAAAACGAATGATTAATCACAGCATAAAGAAGATCAATCTTCCGCTTATAAATATCTAGCAGACCTCGCAAAAGCGCAATACTGAAGCCTTCATTATTGGATAAGCCGGCAATTGTGCCTCTATTGTCTCGAGTAAGACTACAAACAGGACGCAAGTAACCTCCCCTTGTTTACCCGTCCTTGATTGGGTCGTGAATCTGTAATAGGTCAGAACCAGTTTCTCGCCAAACGCGCACCAAGAATTGTAAACACGAAACTTTATCTAGCATATTTTTATCGTTCCAAGTTGTTTGCATCAATCTACTGTTCGACGACTTCAGCATTACAGCGCGTCTCTGGGAATCTCTCTTTCTTTTTTCTCTGTCCCCTTCTCGCCAGGAAAAGTTCCCTTACATTATTTCGCCGTTGGTTCACCGGGTTCGTATAAATTTTTACGCCGCGAGGGTCGACTCGTGCAGCTTCCAGAAATGATTATGTAAATTCCCGAGAGTGAATCGCGCGCTCTATTTGATTATGAGTATTTAATCAAGCGTTAACAAAAGTGCCGTGCCAAAAAAGTGTCTTCGAAAAGCTGATCCGTCTTCTCGAAGAAAAAAATTATGAGAATATGGTAAAGTGCAGCAATTATCTAAGTGAGAAAAAATATGTTTCGAAATCAGTTGTCATTTCTATGTCTATCTCAGGATTGTTTTTATTTCATGTATATATATATATATGTATTCAGTTGAAATTAAAATTTAGTTGAAAAGCGGGACAGGGTTAAATGCATTCAAGGTTTGTCCATCATTCACATTGATTGCACGCGAACACTAAATTCTAGCGACCGGGGCATCGTGCAAGATTGTTCGAATCAACTTCACTGAAGAGGACAAATGTGTAGCAGCGGTGCTCGCAATCTCATGGACGTATTAATCGAACGTATTAACTTAATTAGGCGCCCAGTCAGCTCTTTTGTCTGTGTTTGTCGTCGCGGATCGATAGAACCGCGCGTAGAATTCTTCCACGTTTTCTTAACTTCGCCTCAGAATTCCTTTTTACCGAAAAGAGTCTTCGTAAGAGTTTTCATAACTTTGAGCGCAATCGCTGCTTATCGTTCCACTTCAGGAACGCTAGACAATAACAATGTAGCACAACAATGTAATGCAAATACGAATATATTACCAATATCGAATATTGTCGTGAAACAATAATACAAAATAGTACAGAAAAGTATTAAACATTTATAACCGAATATATTAATTCTAGAATAATTACCTCGAAAATCACAAATTATCTATTTAATTTTTAATGAGGATATTGTTCAATAAAAGTTATGCGTTATACTTTTCTCAATTTGGTAAGAATTATTTGAAAATGTTATTTTACTACTTTCAAACAACTAAGCTTTGTATTAATAATAAAAGTAAACAGCAATATTAAGATGATGGTGATTGTAAAGTAAGATTTTTTTTTTAAATTGCTCTTAACATGTGTGAAAATGTGGAAATGTGTACGGGGAAAAAAGTTGAAAGTACTTTCAAATAAGATTTTCTGGTAGTAAATCTTGATTTTTAACGAGTGCCTGCCGCCACGAATACGGTCAGAATCGATATTCTCGAAATGTTTTTATCACGAGGATGATATCATGGTAAATTGATGAAGATAAAACAACTGTGTATGTCTATTTGTACTCGTACTATAATAATTAATAAATTTTTGCAAATACTTGTATACTATCTAATTTAATCTAATTTAAATTGTATATAATTTAATTCATACTTTTATGAGTCACAGAAATTCATGCTTTTATGAGTCATATGTAACTTGTCGAATATGTTTAAGTGATACGGAATGTTCGAAGGACATTGCTTATATACTACGACAAAAGACGCGAATCATGCTGCAGACAATCTTGCCCCCGACGTTTCGTAATGAAGTCGGGAAAGGGAAAGAGGACGGGAAGAGGAATAGAAACGAGCAGGATTGTTGGTGCGGTACAAAATGTGAGGGAAGAAGGGAGAAGAAGGGAAGGGAAAAGAAAGGAAAAGAGAAACCGAGGGGGAAGACGAAAGATGAACAAGACTAAAAAGAACAAGGTGCGAGCGAGAAATTGAAGTGAATAGTACGAGAACTTTCTTTCGCTTAAGCAATATGTGAAACGTTACATTACATTATAGATGCATATTCGTTTTTCGATTATGCGGAAGGTTCACGAAGCAATTAGGCCACGTGAATCTCGCGCTGACTGTTAAATTTCTACAGATCCGCGTTGCAGATGGAATTTCCGCGGACCACGTACGTTAACTTGAAGATATGAAGTCGGACTGAGAATGAAAAAGAGCTAAAAATAAGATATTTACATTTGTTGTGATCTCAAGGGTATCGCAAGCGGAATGGTATAGTCACCGTAACAGTCACTCCTTCGCGCAGTTTTTAAGTCGCATTATATTATAAATATTACGACGCGAGATCTCTTGAAGATTTATTACGCGCGACGAGACATAAAACCACGAACGGAGCTCACGCTTGCTCACGCAATAATTTACGCAATGGGAAATAATTCTTTGCCTCATCTGGACGCGGCTTGTTGCAATCTAATTTGAAA
Organism: Crematogaster levior; assembly: GCA_901521435.1. Classification (NCBI taxonomy): domain Eukaryota; kingdom Metazoa; phylum Arthropoda; class Insecta; order Hymenoptera; family Formicidae; genus Crematogaster; species Crematogaster levior. Next base: position 5,760 of record CABEGB010001069.1, read on the forward strand.
ATTCTAATCCCCGTTATTATACCCCGAAACAATGGTATTTATTATGAAAACAGTTAGGAACGGTCAATAGCGAATGATATAATGCGGCCCGGTAGCGCGCGCGCTTGCCTTGTTCTAAATCTGAATTTCATGTTGCATGAGAGGACACTAAATTTGCACGTAATAATCTGAAAGTCAACTATCCTGTTAAATAGAACAACGGACAGCAACACATTGCGTCTAGTTAGTTACAATGGTGTAACGTTTACGGAGAAATTGAAACGTTTGCGCGACATCCGTTTGATAATTTTATCTAAATTGCAAAAAATGGTTCATCATTTAGTTTGTGCCAACAAAAACATGTTTTTCGTATGCGTTACACTTATTATTAGACAGTTAACTTGATTCGAGTGATTCACCCTTCTTGAAAAAAAAAACGATATGATATCATTCGATATTGAGATATAATTGTAATTGCGTTTGTTGCCTCACCAAACACCACGTCATCCTAAAACTAAAAAAGCCTTCTTATTTTTCTGTTTCAGGTATGACGCATCAAGTTGCTACTTTAAGAAAAATAGATCATACGGCATGCGCAAAAGCTCCTTTTACCGAGAGGTAATGGAACCGACATAAATCAACGTAATATTTACGAGAAGTTGAGACACGTACATTTTGTCAGACTGCAATTCTACGGACTTCAGGTCACGTCAATTAGGTCACTTTAATGTTTTATTACGCTATTCCAATATTCATGTTGAAAATTAAAGCTAACTTTGTCGATACGCTTAATTTTGCAAATTATGGAATTATTACGAGAACTAATAAAATAAAAATTCCTGCGAATTTTAGTACTTTAATTATATTCGTTATTTTGCAATAATAATATGTCAAGAATATTAAATACAGTTTACGTGGAATTGAATATCATAAAAGGGTAATATATATTATAATAGAATATTATAATATTAACAAAGAATAATAGAATTTATTCACGCAAAATAATTGGTTTATTAGTCATCGAAATGTTTGCATAATTTAAACGGACGTCGAGTACAATCGCAGCGAGGTCAAAGTAAAGATTAAATGCAAGCAATTGCATCATTCTCGATTAGTCACGTCGGCGTCGACGTCGACGTCGATGTCGACTGACCCGGGATTTTAATTATATCCATTAAAATTATTATCAATTGACCGTCATACTTTTTAGAGCATATGTGTAATGATTTAACACTAATTTCATATTAACTTCGATTTGCAAAATATACACGTGCACAGTAATAATTTCCCTAAATACAAATTAATTATTCCATCTACGTGGCGCCGTTTCCGTGGAATATTCGCTGTATCGAGCAAGTTTATTCACAGACTGGCAATATTATCAACCCGGGAATAGTGCACTACTGTTGATTGCATGTTGCATTTAAACTACATTCAAGCAGTACCTTATTCGATTTCGAAAATGAATTACGTGACAACAACGTATCGTTATTGTTATAAAACAAAAGAAAATACAGAATGCATAATGAGACAAGGTAATAGGAGTTCGTATTTTTTTTTAATTACTAAAGGAAATATTAATATCCGTTGGCTGCCGTTATAATTCAAGCATGTTTAGCCTTGACTACAATTCTTCCGTGAGCGTCTTCGCGAAGGCTACCGATGAATTCTCGCGACGGTTCAAGGTAACAGTTTCTCTTCTCTTTTATTGCCACGAAATCGTATTTACGAAAAAAAAAGAGAGAAGCAGCAACGAAAACGACGACCGTGATCGACAGTAAATTAGACAGTATATTAGTGTTGCTTGATGCGAATGGAAGACACTACGCTTTTTGTCATCGCTGGCGCACTCGGGAAATAACTCTTTAGCTTCCATACGTGATTGCATTTACAAGCACGCGAATCGCATACAGCCACGAGTGCGCGTATGTACATGCAAGCTTCTCTTCTTGCGTTTGTTCGTTTTTATTATTTCGCTACGTGCGTTCATGCAGCGAATGCGTCCAGTGGTCGGTTACACGATATACTATTCGCAAGATATCGTAATTTACATACACGTTTCGGCCGAGCGCGTTAGCCTGGGCACATATAACGAGTGGATCATTATTTAATACGATGGAACTTACGTCATATTTATTTCAATCTGTTGCCGCGTAGCGTGCATCGCGTGTGTACGCCTTTTTGCTAGCGAATCTGAAACGAGTCACGATTTGACGCTGATTATTATACGAGGAACGAAATTTTCGTAGTAAAAGTAATTTTCCTCATGTTACGTAATCATTTTGATATTACTCGTAATTATCAATCTCGTATTCCTCTCACATCTCGACTAAATCAAATAAATCTGCCTAATAGGAAGAATGAGAAGGAGAGGAAGAGAGAGAGAGGGCAATAAATATCAACTTGTTAACCATGAATAGCAATCGAGTGTAATATATATGTAATATACATATACATTGATTAATAAATAATTACAAATTACAGCAGAATAAATTTACAACAGAATAAATTTACAACAGAATATATTCTCGCAATTTCTATGTTTATACATATTTTATAAAAAATTTAATTTATGCGATTTTACTAATTAGCTACATTGAGTGCGCAACATTAATACAGTTACAGTATGGCACGATACGATTCTTTCGTTCGTAGTTACACCAATCTAAACTATAAGTAAAAACCTGTTCCCCATCGTATATGCGTATCAAAAGGTGTTAAGTATTCCAACAAGCGAATGAACGAGCTCGCGAATGCAAAGCAAGCAAAACGAAAGCGGACTGCATGTCGCTATAATGGCTACGAGAGATCTTATTTCGTTCTTCTTCGTATTTTGCCATAAATATTCATAAGCGAATATCACCGCCACGATTCTCTCACACTTTACAATCGTGCTGCATAAAAACTAATGTCGGATAATTTATCGTTTGCTACGACCGATTTATGTATGTAAAGTTAATGACATTAGAGAGGAGGGGAATCTTCTCTAGTAATATTTTCACGCGGTTCAACAATTTTTCTGTTTTAAAGGACGCAAATTCTTTTATAATATATAATGAAATAATATATAATGAAAATATATAATGAAAAATGAAAAATATGATCGTGTATTAATATATTAATATATTAATATATTAGATTATTAATATATTAATATATTAAAATATATAATGAAAAAGGAAAAATATGATTGTGTATTAATACATTAATATATTATAATAATATATAATAATAATTTATAAAAAATTATATACGAGAATAAATTATATACTAATAGAGAAATGTTTCTAATCCACGTAAAATAACCATGGGAGATAATCTAGAATAAACCTTAAGACGGTATTATCGTTTCATTAATCAATAATCATACTAAATATACGCGCTTCCTATAGATAAAACTACTCAGATATTTTTAGTTTCGTCAGTAAAACGTTTTTTGATCCGATTCATTTATCGATCACGCTATTTATGCTTTTGAAAAATAACGCAATCATATTTTCTTCATGATAATAGAAAAAACGATAAAAAGGAAGATAAAATAATTAATAATTAATAATTAATCTTATTAATTTGAAACTATTAAAAGATATGATAAGATCAAAACTCCGAGTCGACGAATAATCATAACGCATACGTGCCTATGAGATATATTCTTCCTATCAAAGGTATCAACCTTTATGACAACCACAATGATTTATTGCGTCTCCGCTTTCGCGATTAGGTTATATTTGATGTGCGTGTATGTCGCACGATATCAGCAATTTGAACGCGTGTCTGTTTGTGCGTGTATATACACGATGTTACAGAAGGAATCAAAATGAATGCGCATGTAGCATGCCGCGATACGACCCGTTTCTTTGTGTCGTGAACACGCTAATTATGCAAGTGTGTTACATCCACGAATAGATTAAAATCAACGAAATTGCACAATGGAACAGGCAGCACGTATCTCAAATATGACAAACAAACTCTGCTGATCGTCGCTTACCGATCTTATATCAGTTATCATGTAAATAACCCGCACGTCGTAAATATTTCACAGATATCGATCGTCAATATTGTGTTTTTTTTTTTACTACTGTTTTTTAATGCAAACAAGAAATGAAAATGAGACATGTGTACCGTCTATTGTGTGATATTTCCTTTTTTTACGATTTTACGTTGAATTGGTATTATTACAATATTTTTCGTATTGTTATTAATTTTACTCTGTAACATTTTATTTTATTTATTTTTATCAGTTATTTTTTAATTTAATTATTATTCTCTATATTTATTAACATGTATATGTACATATGTGTAATTAATATAAATGACTTCCATCACGCGTTGAACGATGGAACTATTTTATGAGAAATATTATTTTTGCATTATAAAATTTATATAAAGATGAATAATGACTGTGTGATATTTTCATTTTATTTGGAGAATGCTATATTTATTATTGACAAGGTATAATAAAAATTAATACTCTGCGGCTAATGTTATCGATTTCTCTTCCCGCGAACTCATTGTTCATTGCGAATTCGGTTTCGTTAATCCTTCAATAAGCGGCTAACATTTATAAGTCACGCTTATTCCGATTTTCTCTTCATCGTTTATGATCTTTATTAATTTATAACATAAAATTAAATATACGGTAGGGCTAAAAAAAATCGTCGAAAAAAATCTGAAAGAAAAATAGCGTAAAAAGGGATAATATGAAAATGAAGGCACTAAGGGAGAAAGCTAGCAGGAAAAAAGGAGAGAGATCGCGAGAGATGCAAAGAGATTGTTGTCGGTTGATCATTAGTGAGAAAGAGAAGAAAGTGCACGAAGGGTTTAGATGAGGGCAGTGTGCCGGTAGAAAAAGAACGATAAGGATAGAAACTCTAGTTTATCGGGTTTTTCTTTGCTCGTGGCTCATTACCACCTTTGTTGCACTGATCTTTTCTCTCTCTTCAATCATTCTCCATCCTATCACGATGCCAGAAATTTGCATCTGTTTTTACGATCGATATACATTTGCATTTGGCCAAACAGAGGTATTCCTCAAGTCCGCTCTCTCTCTCTTTCTCCTCTCGTGTTGTTCTTAGTTGTTTTCTATGATTACTTCTTCTAGCTAGTTATCCCATCATTAATTTTGTTTCGATATTGTCTCGATATTGATCGATGTCGAGTCAGCGTTTCCGCACGTGGCGGTAATCGCACGTAAGCGAACTAAAACGTCGAGTAAACTTAATGAAGTCACATTTCGAAGCGGCTCTTCATTTTCCTAAGTGTCATCGGCCTAATCGATGGATGCACTATCGCGCGCCAGAATAATTGCTATCACAGATTCTGGGACACAGATTGCGTTTTTGTTGATACAAATATTTTTGAAGGAACTATATCACCAAAGATAATAATATAATCTGTGATTATCAGACAAAGATTCAACTAACAGATGATTAAGCGAACATGAATAGGTTACGAAAACTGCGTAAAATGTTTGAAAGTTACAGTTGACTTATATCGCAGAAAAAATACTCTTCGCTACGCTTTCTTGAAAATTGAATTTTAACGCCTTACTATAATATTATACGCGCATTAATCGATCCGCCTTGTATAACGGTCGTTAAACGAGTTTTCATGAGCTGAATTAGCAAAATTCATATATTTACTATCTTGAGAAACTTTAAGAGCATCTTTAAGATGATAGTATCGGATTACTGAAGAAGATAGCGTAAAGATAACATTCCACCGAGAAGCCAAATTGACACCGCATCGATGCGCGGCAGGTACGCTTTCAATTGTATTCGATTGTGTGTGCAGTGATGCAACACTGTCATATGTCGCACGTTTGATGCGCTTGTTTCACGCGCAAATACACCTTGCAAAAGCGAAGTAGCTGATGTTGATATTTGGTCACATCTGTATGTCTACTGATGATCTAAAATTGATGATCTAAAATGATCTAAAAATTGATCCAAATTTAAGATAATATGAGATAATCTTCAAAGAATTCTCTTTCTCACGATTTTGGAATAAGAAAAACAATTTAATATTAAACAATAAACAATCAATACAATCATGACCGCGTATTACTAAATAGTAAGAATTAAACTTTAATTCGCCTTTTTACGGTCGCACCAAGATCTTTTTGGCCAATCAATAATCTGCGAAATCGCAGTACACAATTAAACAAACGGTGGTTGCGTTTAAAAGGACGACAGTGTCGACGCGCAACTTATGTTTAATTGTGTACTGCGATTTCGCAGATTATTGATTGGCCAAAAAGATCTTGGTGTGACCGTAAAAAGACGAATTAAAGTTTACTTCTTACTATTTAATATTTTTAATGTTTTTAATGTATGAGCAAGCTTCTATTTAAAGATATATTGGATTGCTTGTAGAACACCTAACAGCGCCTTCATCGTAAAATGCGTCGTGTCTAAATAAAGTTTACAATCCTTATCGCTATCAGCGTATTTTTCACCACGCTTTGACATTATTTATACTAACATCTCACTCATTGCTCAAACAACACTCACGTTTCTCAGGATAGTAGCACAACTTTACGAATGCATTAAGTCTTACAAGTGTTACATGCAGACAAAACTACTCTCGACGTACTCGACATACTGTACGATTTAATAATACGCGGAGTGCTCTCGCAAAAGATAAAATCCGACCGGCACGATAAGAGCGATAAACGCATCGAATATCATTATTTTCGTATGCTATTGCGGGATATGAACGTGCCAGAATAAATCACTCCGCGGTGCGGCGCGGGATTAAAATAAAATTAACGAGAGCTTGAAATATATTATGACATACCAATCTGGATATTTGGTATTATATTCTAATACTGTGCTTTTTCGTGTGCGAAAAAAAAAACAATTCAAACTGTAATTACAGACTGGATTGCGTGGCATTTGCAATTAATTGCACGATAACATTTTTATGATATTTTAAACGCCATTTACCTTGCATTTCTCGATTATAAGCTAAACTATAACATTGCAGAGAATGATATTTAATCTATTTTGCAAAGGTAATCGAAGGCTCCGATCTCTCCCCCCTCCCCCCTTTGCGTTAAATTGTACGCGGCGGAGATGCGTTTTATAAACTGACACGGATCATAAATCTTAGCCTAGCTCCTCGCATTTACATGTATCTTCGTACGACGAACAATTTCTTCGAGCTGTTATTCCTCGACAGACAAGTAAACGAGCAAACTCGACGTGTTGTAATATTTCTGTATTTGCGACGTGCCTTTCTCTGAATCTCACACGCTCGATTACGGACTGGTAAAGGAGAGCTTGTCGTGACTACACGCGAATGTATTTTGTATATTATCGTCTGATGTATGTATTGCTGAAATTAACATTTTTTTACACTATTCAAAGTGTCAACTTATAGAAGTGGTCCTTCCGCCTCTTCGCTTTTAACGACAAAGTTAATGATGTTCAGACGTGGTGAATCGCTTCCCTCCCGTTCGTCGCGATTGTTTGAGAAATGTAACGCCAGCTAACGCGTCACTTTATCGCGCGTCGTATTATAAATTATGACGAAACGGACGTGAGCGTAACGATAACACGAAAAAGCGGCTGCTGGAAGGATTACCGCAGCGTCGTGATGCAACCAGCCGGGACCCGGAAAAAGTGCACCGTGGGAACGAATCGCGGACTATCAGACGGATTATCCGAACGCGACAGATTATTCGTCAGACTGCGTACGGACTGCTGTACAACTCGATTAAATTTCATCGAGACTTCCGTCGCTACGGTATAATTAGCATCGCGAGTTACACTAGAAATTGCGTGTACGCGTAGCGTACGGCCTCGCCCCATCTCGCTGTTATATCTATTATTAACGAATGATCGAGCAGCGTCGAAACTGCGTGATATTATTAAGTATGACAATACGGGCGTGGTTTTATAATACGTGGAGCAACGAATGTTTCGCTACTGGTATAAAGTTGCATTTACAAGTTGTATCGTAATTGCATCAGCGTAAATATATCGCGAGGCAATATTTGTCGCAAATTTAAATATTTAACGTCACGTCATCTTAGCGATTAAGACAGAAATTAAATTGTTGCGCAACAACTTGTTTAAAATTAACTCTATACTCTTTTGGCGTTACTGAAATCAATCCTCGTACTTGCGCTTTAATAAAAAAAAAATATTATTTTATTAACGAATCGTGTACCAATACATTAATGAATAATTAAGTGACGTCGACATTAAATCCAACCTGTCGCCGAAACATATATTTTATGAACGCTCGCATTAAGCATGATTATTACGCTTCGCTCTCTCGCTCGTTCGTTCGCTTGCAATCGCCACGCAGTCATATCGGTTCAATGTATTTCGTTCATTTGTAATATACTACATGATTCTGTATGTCGTGATGCGCCAACAAGTAATTCGTAGGTTTTAAACTCAATAAATAAATGAGACGCGCCGCGTCCTCGGGACGTAATGGATGTGACTTGTTTTGAATTCACGCAGAAACTTGACTGTAAATGATGATCCGCGTACATGCAGTAGTAACATGTTACATACACGGTCGCAGATTTATGTGCACCGGAAATGCTTATTAATTTCAATGCTAGAGAGAGAGGGGGGAGGAGAGATACGCACATGTATCGGACTGTGAGAAGGAAATCTAATAAACCTAATATTATACAATGCAAACCTAATATTATACATTTGTAATCGTTGTTAAATTAGCGATTATTGATTTCTATGTCTAATAATTGTTACTGTTATATCAAAAACCTCGATAAAACAGGTATCAAGCTTGTCGACGGTATCTCCTTCATATCTCCTTTTCACTTCTCCTTGGAGCCAGTATTACGTCAATATTTCGTAACACGAATGTATCATAGAATGAGATAATAGATTTAAAAGAATTTTTTATATACACAGTCACCATGCTTTTTTTACGGACATTATTGATTTTTTTAAATTACAAATTTTAATATAATGCATTAATTATTAATTAACCCAATTAACGTAATATATATTTTTTTTACAAGTATTGAATGTTTCAGCTGCCACGAACGCGTTTCAGTTTTCGATATACGAAACATATTTTGATAAAAGCATTTCTTGATAAATAAATATTTATATTTACGTTGAAATTCGTAGAATAAAATGAGAAAAATATGATACGGAAGATCAATAAATAATAATAATAATAATAATAATAAACCATGAATAATATGTAATAATAATAAAGTAAGCTGTATTTTGCACGAATTAATTGATTTAGTGTGTCAACGTTTGCTGGCAAACGTTTGAGGCAAATATCGTTGTTATTTACGATAAATCTCCTAAATAAAAAGCATTGCGAAACATTGCATTGTGCGAAATGAAATGACTTCGTTCCATGGAAGCGAAAGCACACACAAGAACAATGCGAAACGATAAAAAGGCATCCCTAAAATTACAGCGCGCTTCGGTCATCGACTCCGTGCTGCCTTAATTAAAATTTGAATTTCGCACACCGTCTCAATCCTTTCATGCAGATGATTGACGTGTTGCAACATTAATTTACTATATCGAGGCAATGCATCAAGTGCGGGGATATGCATCCTCTCAATATGTCGGACGTGAACAGCAATGATGATCTCGATGACTTCTCTGTCTGATCCTCACCACGGATAGCTATCCAGCGTGAGATATCGTATTGTCGATACAAAAAAAAAAGAAACTTTTGTATGAGAAAAAAGTAAACTGAATAATTCAAACGACATCAGTCTAATGACAAAATATAGAATTTAACTAACTTTACCTAAACTTAGAATTTCTATTTTGAATATCGATTGAATTATTTGAGTATTCAACTATCCGAACATCCATATATTTGAATATTCATTTCCTGAACAATTAACACGGATAACTTCCTTCAGGATAACTTTCCACCTTTACTAATAAATTAATGTTTTACAAAACTATAAATTTTGCACACCTGCTTTATTTTCTTTTACATTCTCGCGAATTGTAATAATCGCGATGTTTGTGGTCTCCGTAGTCCTCCGTGCAGCAGCGTAAACGAAAAAAATTTGACACGTGACAAATCGAAGGGGCGCCTTTTCGGGGAGAGACAAATATTATGAGCGGTCAATAGTTTCGCGATGGTAGGCGGGAACTCGTGTTTCCGATGAGCGTAGGAGATGAGGGCCGGGTTGGGAAATTGTCGACTGAAGTGAAGTAAAGCGGAATGACGATCGCGAGGAGAGTATACCGACGTGTACGCGTACGTTCACGTGTTCCCTAAATCGAAATTAAGTTGGTTCAGTGGTGTTAGTCTGACAGAAATATAGATGCAATGATAAAGAAAAGATATCATGTATTATGTTGTCGGAATCACAATTTTTTTATCTACAAAGCTACAATTTTTTCATCCAAATTGATTAGACAACGTTATAATAATTCCAATTAGCTAGCGAATTGACTGATGAACGATACATTTGCCTGTCATGATAATGTTTTACAGTTTATTTATTCTTTATTTGAATATACCTCTTTGTGTTGGGATTATAATCAAATAGATTACATAATTTATATATGTAAGAACACATTCTGTTTATATTCAACTGTTATAAGAATTGAATTTACTTATAACTTAGTTAAATGTTAAAATAACACGAAGTCTACTAAAAGTATGAAAATTTTGCTTTTTAAAAATAATAATTATATAAAGTAAACATAATAGTAATTATAAGTAAAAATAAGTAATTTTACTTTAATAGTAATTTTAAGTAAGGGAGAAAAAGAGAGAAAAGTAGTAAATAACGCATATTTGTTATACATTATGACAAATTCGTTACGTTAGTCGTGTTATCGTGTTTATACTTTGTTCATAATTACCAGCAACTTGTTTCGTTAATTATGCCTTTAATTACACAACATTTAATTTAACTTAATGTCTTCATTTCCGTATCGATGTTTTTTTTTACGTCGTTTCTCATACTCGAATGTCAACGTCACCGATGAAATAAAAGGCGCGGCACGACGATGGCGAAACGCAGATGGTTCGTCACTAAAATTAATTCTAATGATTCAATCTTGTTACAATAAAGTGGCGGCTGCGCCCAATCGATTGGTTATCGAGGTAATAGTTAACAATTCGATTAATTCGTATAGTCGCGCGATCGAATTTGGCTTGTCAGATTGTAACTATAATTTTTAATGTCAAATATATTCAACATTTAATAATGCTTGAAATTTATTGAAATTTATTGAAATTTATGTTTTTATTTCAATACATTTTGAAATTGAAGAAATCGCAAGATATTAAGGTAATCAAATTAATTAAAGTATCGAAAACAATTTTTTATGTCGATTTGAACGTACGATGTTATTGAAAGATTAATGCCGCATACATTATACGAAGAATTTTTTCCAGTTGTTTTTTTTTTTTTTTTTTTTTTACCTTTGAATCAAAGAACAGAAATGCTAAATTATCACGTAAGGCGATTGATCATAATTTATTTTTGAGAAACGCAGAAATAAATAAATTAATCGTTATCTACCAGGCTGTTGAATATCATTAAAACTTGGTTAGAAATAAATCTATTCAATGTTCATGTAGCGTCGATACCGGCGTTTATACGCGATAAATGTTGCAATAATAGCCCATGCGCTCATTGAGAGCCCTCGGCAAAATCGTAACTTTAATGAGATTGCGTACCGGTAAAGCTTCACATTAAAACAATATCCAGAGATATTTAACGGCAAAAACCGAGTGACGTTAGCGCGTCCGAACCTTTAATATTGAATTGTTGAAAACTGCTAGATCGTGCATTTATTATGTATGTTCGATTTCTGAATTTTCCGCGGGAGTGCGGCATCGTGCGAATTTCCGATAAAGCGTTACAGGGAATTTTGTGTAACACTTAGAGCGTGAGATAATGTCGCGAGTCGGGAGGAACAGGTTTTTTTTATTGTCAGACCGCTGCTTTATCGTCGTTGCGTTCAGAGAGTGCGACATCTCGTATAGTTGATTAATCACCGGACCGAAAAAGCGTGTACCGTTGCGCGCCGGCGTGATGCTCGTGACACACAAGCGCGCTTTACATAATATATTTTCATTCCGCGGCTTTTTAGTTTCGCCGCCCAAACCAACTCTCTTCCTGAGGACCCGAAGAGCTTATTTAATAGCTGCGTACACGTATATTTGCCGGTTACGCGCGTAATTACGTCGCGTTAGCGCAATACGAGTGCGCAACCCGTGTTTGAGTAAACGTATTAATCCACATCGTCGAGTCCCCATTTGATTATTTCCAAATGAACGGTGGGCGAATAATTACTTCCAACGTTGGCAGTTTACCTATTGGGGAGCAAACAACTATTCCTAATCAGGGCGTAAATGTTGCCGGGTGGAATGGCGATGACGTAGCTTTCGATTGCGACTCGAGTGGACGTTATTGCAATATTAAATCCGGTGTCGAGTTCATATTGCTTTTTATCGAATAAAAGAGTACTCGAGCGCGGCGCGGCTTTGAAATTCCGCGAATTTATTCCCTACGACTGTGCAGTTACGATGAAAATAACCGTTTTGAAAGCGAGAGAGAAAGAGAGGGAGAGGAAGGGGGGAGGGGGGAGGAGGAAGAGAATCGCTTCTTCACGAAAGTTCTAACAATAATATTCTTGGAGCAAAAAGAAAAATCTCCCAGAGACGCACCAGCAATAGCAGCGAGCGCGAAATGATAATATGAAATTTGTAATCTGGTATTGTATATAGTTTCTCAAACTCTGCCTCGCTTTTATTCGCTCGCGCGAAAGGACACGATTGTACGAGGCACATACTATTCTACTCTCGACCACGATACTCCGGGAAATTGATAGGTGTGGCTCGACTAGCTTTATTACATTCTGATATAAACCCAGAAAACGATATCGACAAAAACGAAGATGGAAACGCTCGCCAATATTACCTCTAAAAAAAAAATGGTAGGTATGCATATAAACAACGTTGTAAACCGTAGCGAGAAAGAATGAAAAATCAAATTATAAACAAATTTAATAACGACGCGGGGTAGAAGAGGAGGAGGGATGTTTCAGGAAAATCGTTGGGGAAAAACGCAAAAATTGTTTTTGACGTTTATTCGCCATCGGTTAGAAGTAGCTAGATATTTATCCAATTTATTTTTACGCGGCACGTTTCACGACCCCCTCCGCAGATGCCTCTAATGAACTTGATTGTGCGAGCTAAAAAAAATTTCGCTCCCTGATTCTACGCCCCCTCCCCCCATGCGATCAATCGCGCCGCAGCGCCGATTACATTTTCGGTAAATGACACGTTGGTGGGTTGGGGGATCGCGGAGTGTACGACAAAGGGGACGGATCGGCTCGACTATGCTCGTAAAAGCGATTTACCGTCCGTTTCTGTCTGTCTCTGTGTTTGACATATGCATACAGATGCGCGTCATCGGCCACGGCGCGGCGGCGCGGGCCAACGCGCGCGCGCGCGCGCAAGTGCGAGCGCAAAAGTGTATACGCGCGATATGCCGATCGAAGCTGCGTACCGGCCGTATTATTACGCATGCATCGGCACATACACGGCTACGTCGTGGCCAGAAACCCGTTTTGCACGGTTAATAAAACAAGTAATAATAGTCTCGGCACATCCAATATTTGTTCGTCCGCGCGAACGAGCGTAAAATTGCGAGGCGCCGTAAAAAAAGATCACTGCATTTATGTTTACATGCAGTATTATTGATAGATAGTTGTTTATTCCTTGTTAAATATCACGTAATATTTTTTTTTCATTTCGCATAATGCATATATTTATGATTTTTAGCACATCGGATATTCTCGGTGCACGGTGCCGGCTTGCAGATTGTAGCTTAATGAGGAAAACATTGATACGACCACGGTACGCAAAATAAATGATAAATAATAGAAGAAGATCGCATGCTATGAATGCATTTTGCAGTAAATTGCCCGGGGACTTCTTTGCTCTCTGATGATTACTTATTAATAATCCTAAGTTTTAATACCGTCAATTAGTATGTATTTTACTGAATAAATGAAACGCGTTCGAATACCGTCTAATAAACATGACAAATTCATGGTATTTACGTAAAGTACGCGATACATACGCGGTAATGACAATCACTAATAAGCCGTTTCGCGGACGATTTAAATCTCTCAATACTCGCAAATACATGTAGATAACATCGCGAATGTTGTTGCGCGAGCGCTTAGAGATAAACTCGATAAACAGGTTTGCGGACGACTATGCAGATCGTTAAGGAGCCATTGAAATGTATATCGCATTGTTATCCGTCACACTGGGTATTACCAGCGGCCGTTCGCCCACACCTGTGGAATTTCATTTTTAACTCAATGGAGACGTGCTCGCGGGAAAATCTATGCGTTTATTCGCCGAACGGACAGTTAAATAAACTGTCAATTGTGTTCCGCATAACATTTTTTGAATTTTTTCGAGAATTATTTTGAAAAATATTTTTTTCACAAATATCATTTTAAACGAGCTCTATTTTAGAAAAAAACGCACTAAAATATTTGGAATTATTATATTAATTATAGTAAGTCTCTAATTAAATGGAAAAGTCTGTAATTAAGTCAATCAAATACACAATTATATATTATGTCAGTAAATTGATATCTTCTTTGTTAATCATGTATATTTTTATATCATATATTCACGTCTCTCACGATACAATCTTTTCAAATATATTATTCATTATTCTATTATAGGTATAATTCCGATATTAATATCTCAAGTTCTGTAAGTCAATTATCATATTTAGTTATATAGAAAATGATATTAAATCCGACAACGTGATTTCTAGCACTGACAAATGAGTGATTCTCGGGTATCCTCACTTTACCTGTTATTAAATTTAGATAGAAATTGAATTATTATTGATCTGAGATTTTAAAATTAACTTGGGATTTTCGTTTTTACGATGAAATTTTGTTCCCTCTGATGTCCACATGTTCTAATAAAATTCAGAACATGCTATTAGCTACCAAGAGCCACTGACGCGTTTGCGTCGATCCCCACTTCGGTAATAATTATTTTGCATTGTATGCATAATAAGCAATAGCAACAGTCCCGCCATCGCGCAATTTGAACTACCGACGCACACGTGGCACATGTATGTACTTGTGCCCGCGCAACGGACGTGGTTACACTGGAGAGTATGATTCATATGCCAATTATTGTGCACACACTTAACAGCTTTCGATGTACACACGGATTGCAGCGGTTTATCTCTTTTCGATTATCTACGTGTTTCTTCCCTCGCACACACATACACACACAAACGCACACGCAATCTTTCTTTCTTCAATAACAACTCCATTATTTATACGGTTATTTGAAATTTAACTAAAATTGTAAAATTTTATAGATTTATCTACATGGCAGATATTCGCTTTAATATAGAGAAGTTTAATATAGAGTTTTACCGAGATTTTCTTCCATTTCGCGTATTACTTTTTATACAGGTTCAAACTCGATTTATAAAAATATTATTACACATTATACAAAGATTAAAATAGTACGATGTTTTCTGAAAAGATGAAATATCTCAGAAAAGACGTGATGGAGATACTTCAATATTTATCGGAATATTTATTTATTAACTTGACACATCGTGACACGTATAAATGATGAGAATCAGACGCACACAAATAACACGTGACGCGAATGACGAGAATTTTATGAAAAATTATTGACACGAATTGCTACGTAAGTGTGATTGTACGCACCAAAATATTAGAAACTTCATCAATATGGCATTTACTTTTAAGTACTGCAGAGATCTTCGAGAAATGTCACGGGAAAATATTGCCGTCGAGATATCTGATGATTTTGCTATTACGTTAGCTGTGCGGATTTTATGGATAATGCATGAGTGCGCGAGATCAAAGTTCACTTCCTCGCACGTATTTATTAGCCGTTGGCAATTTTTCTCGAGCTCATGTTTAATCATTTAATATATGCATTTTCGATGTTACAAAAATTAATATTAATATCTCAGTAATAATACGGTGTAATACAAATGTGTGTGTTCATTATTATATCTTTTGAAGTATAAATAAAACAAAGAGAGGAAAAGTATGAGAAGTTTTACGTAGCTCCAAAGAGTTTATATTCTCCACAATATTGATTCGTTTTATAAGGACACCTGCGGAATTTAAAAAGAATTTGTAGAATATTTTGTCACAGCTGCTATGATGGAATTTAAATATCAAGAATTTAAGGGGCGGTGCGAAGACATGATAGTCTTTAGCAAAGTGATCAGCTAAATAGCTTTATAAGAATAAAGAATAAAGATTTAAAAGTGTAATTTGTAATTTCTATTCCATAAAAAATTCAAAAAAACAAGCACACATTTAAAGTTTTAAGCAATTTGAAACCTCAGATCACAGGTATCTCGACGCGATATCCGCGATAAATATTGTCATTAATTAATCACGTCATTATCCATTTCTACGTTGAGAATGCTGAGTAAGGCAAAGCTATAAATACGTAATATTTTTTTATTACATGAAATTAAAAATCGAAGGCTTAATTATTTTCTAATACAGCGACCATAACACAGAGTAAAAGGAATGCGATATGATGAATAATGATCTCACGCGACCAATTGCGTTACACGGCCGCGACCAAAAGTTAAATGATGAGCAAAATTCGGGATTTATTCGCGATGGGCTGCACGCTTTGTCACGCGTGACGGGATAAATCGCAGTCGTCGTTCATACGGTTATCATCCTCAAATATCGGACGTATAACGCCGAAAAATAAAGTCTAGACGGATTTGATTTTTTTCCTGTGTTTGTTTCCGAGATTTTGCGGAATTCCGCGGACCGTTGCCGAATTATTTTGCCCAGCTTGAAGAAGGTAACCATCCGAGATCGGAATTGTAGAATAATCGGAACTCGAAGATCACTATTCGATAAATTACAGGGCATCGCAACATAGCCACGCGATTGACGGTCGTTGATTTATCATTTATCTCAATGATAACTTTCGTGCGATAATCGCCACATGGAAGGAAGAAACTAACCGGATGCTTCATAGAGTTCCGAGAACACTTGAAGATAAATATAGGAATTGTGTTTTTTTTTATTTTTTTTTTTTATTAAGTTCGGCTCTCTGATGCCAGATTTCTGACGCAAGTCGCGCAAGTCTATGAAAGAGTCATGTAGAAATCGTAGAGAGAAATGGACACAAATATCTTTTATGGATATATTCGAATGGTGAGAAGATAATTCGTGATATATGTGGCACACGATAAACGAAAGTGTGATCGATTAGCCGCTTACCAAAAACCCGTTTTTATCTTTGACGATTATCTTTCAAGGCCATTTTTTTTAAATCTACACGTACCGATTTATCGCTCATCTGTTCCTATTTCCTCAGTTTAACGCCCGCTAAATTCTGTATACTTGTTTTTAAACACTCCGCGTACAATCTCTACATCTTGAAGAGCTAATATCAGCAATATTATCTTTAGATCCATAAGAGCTATATCAAAAAATAGAGCTGTGTAAAGGTGATCAGAAAATTACATATATCGACTACGCTCAGAATTAGCACTGTTTTTAATACCTAATTTGGAAAACTCGCTAAAACTGTAGCGACTCGTGCGCGATTAAACTAGTCCAATTAAAAGCCACGCGGCCGCTAATAACCGCTTCGTTTTAATAATAGGTACTCGCCATATGAAGCCGCTTAGAAATTCAGAATCGAGCCGGCACGCGCGATCGACTCGCATTTTTACCGTTTCTCATGAGAAATTCATCGAGCATTAAACGGAGTTCGTGGAACGTCCTGTAGGAAAGTAAAATGCTCTATTGTTTTACGCAAAATTGCCTCGTTGAACGGAACACCGTGCAGATTTCTCGCCTATTTGTCCATGTTAATGGGGATATTGCGTTCATGTCTTCACGTTTTCACGGGAATATTGCGTTCGAGTGCAACTCGACGTCATAATTAAAGAGTGTAACGACGATCATTCTCTTTGCCAGTAGTATTTTTACAAATTCAAATGAAGTTTACCCCAAAAATGTAAATCGAATTTCGATTTAAAAAATTGGTGAATCACTGCGGTGAAAGTCTGACAAACCAAGTCGGCTCGCAGCTCACCAATCATATGCCAGTTTGACGTCAACTAATTCCCTTCATAATTAAAGAAATTGTAAATGTGCGCGCGCGATGTATGTGTGATGTAATAATAAATAAATAATTAATTAATTAATTAATAATATCAATAAACAATATTAATTTTTAGAAATTCCATTAAGATTGATGGATACCGCACGTCCGCGTGCTCGATGAGATCCAAATAGGAGCGTTCACTCGAAATAAACGACTCGTGCCGCTTTTATTGGCTCTCCGCGGAGAAATCTATCGCTATCTGGAAATACATCCTGAGCAGTTAATCGCTCGTAATCCACTTTGGCGTGATCTATGCCGCTTGGTCGTCGGTAGGTAATGCCGCTGTTTAGAACGCTGTCGTGCCGACCATCGCACAGCCGGCTACAGTTTTGTCGTTATCGATTCGCACGATTCACGCTGGCTTTACTTGATAAACACACGGATATCTCTAACACACACAAGCCGAATTGCTCGGAGGTCTTCGTAATTTTTTTCTCATCTGTTTTAAATTTTAAAGGGTTTAAAGGACGTTTATCGAACAGCCAATGAACGCGCCGAAACAGTTGGAGCGCTCAAATTAGATCATTAGATTCATTTGTGAGATTAGCAATTATATACGAAAATGTAACGAAATGTACGAAAGTCTGTAAAAATTTTGTATCCGAAAAGGAACTAAACATTGCCGCTTGAAATAAGGAGCCGCTCGATCGTGCGGTTTGAAAACCACTGGGTTTACACACACCCACATGTGCGCACACAGCTCCACGATGTACTTACACGCGCGCGTCGTGCACGTCGCGCAAATTTACGGAGGAAGCCGCACGATCTTGACGCACGTTCTTAAGCTTCTAATTAAAAGCCTGGCTTTAATTTGGCATGCCTCCATTCACGATTTCTCGAGATAAGTAAACCGGAACACAGCTCGCGTACTCGCTTTGGCGCATTCTCGAAAATTAATATCGCTTAACAATTTCACGATTCATGTTAACGAGAATTTCATTTTTTGCTTGATGTTTCTTATCCATCGTAATCATGCCAAAAGAACAAATAATGAAACGTTTCAAAGCACCTTTTTTTTTCCTTTCATTTACTCAGTTCGTGGGTACACAAATGCACTTTCAGTTTCTATTTGTTTTCTCAACTTTCGGTAAGTGTTTTATGCTTGTCGACCTAAAGTACACGCGTGTGTACCTTTCGGCTTTCCATTTCCACTCACAAGGCACACGAATGCGCGGCACTTAACCGTGGGAGGAGGAAATTTATTAAAATTAAGATTTGAGTTGTTACTCTCCGGCGATCTTAACAAACATGTCTTTATCAAAGATTCGAGATGCACTTTTAAATAATCTAGAAAGTTAAATAACCCAAGTTGATTTAACCCAGAAAGAAGGAAATTCTCAACAACTCATTATTCTTATTTTTATAATCGTACGCTGATCGTGATCGATTCGAAACATCTTTCATCCCCGATGACACATCGAGCGTTTTTTTTGCTGATTAATTATGCGGAGACGTTTTCCGTGGCTTTTGTTACCCCGGAGTGATTTATTGCTCGGTGTGTTAAATGATGAGCGAGGTCATGCTAAATATCGAGGTTTCGTCGAGGTTTCACGTATTTTAAACGAAATAACATTGCGAGTGACATTAAACGCCGGCCAGATCGATACTTGCATTGCAGCTTCCACACTCGCGTCGTAAAATAAATCCGAGAATGAAGTGGTTGCTGCATATAAGTTGGATAATTATATTACATTATTATATAATTAAGATTTAATCATGTGTTGAGAGAAATTAATTAGACCTGTCGTTCTTTGTCTTCACATTCGAGCCTCTGTCAGACTTTCATTCCCTGTATATTCCCCCAGCGATTGTAACACGATTTAATTGGTCGTAAAAAAAGTAATGATAATATATAATAAAAACAATGTATTTTTTTTTATATTTGAAATAATACTTTGTATTTTGCAAAAATTTTTGAATACCGAATAAAAATTGAAAGCTCAAGATTGTAAAGAGAAATCGTAAACCTAAAAAATTTCTTACATCACAATACACTTCGAGCGTGACCAATTTTGCTCTGCGAAAACCACTTTCCGGATGTGCCCCGTTATTACATCTCCCGTTATTATATCTTCCTACGCGCTTAAAAGAAATCGGAGTACAAAAGAGACACGCGTATATACATGCACGAGTTTCGCATTTCGCCAATTTATAACGACAGCCTGACGATGCGGCGGCTCGATCTACTTTTCGCGACACCCGGTACATTGAATGCATCACACACCATCAGATGTAATACACTGGAGTGCAGCGCGGACTGCGGTTAAGGGGAACTGCCACAAGCGTAGGGATCGTAGGAGACGAACAGGGAAGCATGCGGGGCATCTGTTTTGTATGTGCATTTGAACACGTGTTTCATTTAAATATTTGTACCTGAAATTCTTATACACACATTACCAACTTACACGAGCCAGCTGCTACGCGCGCGCGCGTGTGTGTACTGCGTGGATCTGTCTTCAGTAGCAATGACACCAAAAACTGATATGACTCGAAGAATTTCATCCGAGTGAGCTTACACGTGGTCAAAGAACGATGAGAAGTATATACAATCGCCTTCGTCGAAAAACGGGTCACCGGTTGTACTGACTCCACGCGCGTGGCTTTTCATTTCATTTCGTTTCGTTTTGCGGGAATATGATGTCACTCTCGACTAACAGCTAAGAGAAGCCGGAAGAGAAATAAAACATAACATTTACTTTTCGTGATCTATAAACGCGACGGATACGTATACAGTCGACTTGTATTCGAGTCACCTTTTCTGTTGTGCCGCACATGCTTTTATTTCGCATTTTGTCTTGTCACAATTTTGACAAACGACAGAGAACAGATGTTACAGATATTACGATACGATCTCTTTACACAGGCAGAATATGCATAGCATTCCATAACACTTAAGGAGGGAAGATAATAAATTCAATAACTAGTAATGTAATTTCAGTTGCCTTTGAATATTTTTTGAATAAATAATTATTTAAGTCCATTTTTGTCAAAGTACTTTTTTAAATATATTAATAATTGATTATTAAAAGCATGAACACGTGTGTGTATGTGTGTGTATGTAAATTTGATACATACATAATTTATTTTACTACACACTGATTTTTTAGAGGTATTTATTTTTAAATAAAAAGAGAGTTAAAATATGCAACTCTGTGACATTGCAAGAAGTAACTGCATTTTTATGGGTAACATTGTTTACTCTGTCGGAAATTAATTCCACTCTGTGATGCATCTGATATCATTGCCAGAACTGGTACATAAGAGAGTTGAATTGGAATTGTGCCAGCTGCTGGCGAGTTCCGAATTCGTTCCGTCGAATAAAATAGGTATGAATGAGCGATGAATTTAAAGAGCGGTTGGCGCGGAAATCGTCGACTCTGTAACAGCGAAAAAAGATTTTTTTTACGACCGTCCTATCGTTGTTGTTGTTGTTGTTGTTGTTATTATTGCTGCCTCGTTTTACTAGTCTTGAATGAAAGTCGTCCAACGTGACCAACGCGAAACCATTGTGCTCGAATTTTCGATCCGTTGTGTAAAAGTTTATCCGTTTACGTGTCGTTGAACAACGAAGATATTGGACCGATATGGTTACTTCGCATCAAATAACGTTGAAGATGTGAGTCTTGTAAAAATAAATATTTTTTCTCGTTAGAAAACTTTTTTAAAATGTTTTTTTTTTTCGTCTGTGTACAAGTTTCGCTTAAAACTGTTGTTGAATGAAAAAAGATATGTATCAATTCAAATCGCGTGCGTATGAATAATATCTGTAAATAGCTATCTCGACTCTTCATGTTTCCCCACTTTTATCGATTTATCGTTGACAATGACAACTGACTTGAAATAATAGACATTGGCTTTCTCTCTTTCCCTTTGCTTATCCCCTATACATCGTGCCATCGCGATGCACATGTCTGTTCACGCATATCTTAGATGAAGAGAAGGAAAGAAAAAGAGAGAGAGAAAGAGACACTGCAACTGCGAAGAAGATGAAACTGTTGAAAAAAATATACGACCATATGCCAATGCATATGATCAGAAAGGCGCGTGGTAGAAAGAAAGAGACGGAAAACGTTCGAGCGAATGTATCCGGTCGTTGCCTCGACAAGCACTCGTTCGCTTGATTTACCTCCCTCCTCACTCCTCTCTTTCTCTTTCTCTTTGTACTAGATCTATGTATTAGGAGATATTCACACAGTAAAATACATAGATGTATATATTATAGTCTCGAGGCTTTAAATTTTGCTAATTTTCTTCACATACATTGTAAATACAATTATTAAATACTTCTAATCATTCGTTAAATTAAGTTGATAATAATCCATGGAAATAATTTTTATTATTTATATGAAATAATGTTTATTTTTTTGGGAATGTTTCAATATATTACCTTATTTTCTAAAATATAGAATATGCGAATCAAAAAATTTGTGATATTTTTTTTTTAAATGTAAATTGAACACAAAACTCGGGCTGATGTCGGCTTTTAATTTACTCTTAATTAACCGTTATTACATTGGTTGTTGTTCAAAAGAATATTTTTCAGCTGTTTATATATTATAGAGAATCCTTTGTTATTTTATAATAATGTTATTTTACATCTTAGTAAAACATTTTAATTCATTATTCGCGATGAAAACTGAATAATTAATATCTGCCGCTTTGTGACGATGCATTGATGTAATTAATAAACGCAACGGACCGTGGAGTTGTTTATCGTGCAATATTATTTGGCTTCCGATACGAGGAAATATTGTATGCACAAAATTTTCACCGCATAATAATGTTTTTATTTTCCAAAAAACAAACTATTTATAGATTGGTTTAAAATTGCTGTACAATTTAATAATTACGGCGTTGGTTCGGAACAAGATCGTCATTATTTAAAATTCACAAACTTGAAAGAAACACTTGGAAATTACATCGAATGAAAGTACGGAAATATCACTTTTTTGGGAAAATAATAATTTATTAATTCTGACGCTACAACCATACATTTCTTGTGTTCATTTCTACTAATGTAGATTATGTAGATTAATTTTAATCTTGGTTTAATCTACTTTTCTTATTTTTCTACTTATTTTTTTTATCTTTTTTTAATTCTAAGAATTAGAAAAGTAAATACACACAAACAACAGAAGAAAAAGAAAAAGAACAGTAATTAAATTTTATGGTAAATGTTTCAATAGCTTCTAAATTTTAATTACTTAATAATATGTTTATTAGACGTACGGTTTTTTTCTCTCTCTCTCTCTCTCTCAATCGTTAAAAATAAATTGTAGCGTCAAAGAGTTAATAATTACTAAGTAAATTTAATTTATGACTTTATCATAATATAAATATATGTTTTTACATATGTATAATGCTTCACAATTATTTCACATTCAAAATTAGAAAAATAGAAAAGTTTTGTGACAAAATCGTTCAACTATGCATTTCGCTATTTTTTTCTTAATTCATGAAAGAAAGAGCGAGGGACAGATTTTCGCTTTAAACTTAATTGTATATATGTACGCATGTGAAGAAACGTATTCGCAAGATATTATTGCAGCATGCTGCTTTGTATCGTTCTGATATTAAATTTCCATCGTAAACCAAAACGTTTGCGTAGAATATTGGCGGCGATATTCCATATCCTACACTTGCATAAACATCGTCGAATATTATTACACGTCATGTTCGTCCCGTCCGCTCCCTCGCTACTATCTGTCATTACCTCTGCGGGATAAAAGCTTTTAGTTATCCTGCATTGACCCAAATAATCAGCGGATATAAATTAGTTTACCCACAATGACTGATAATGTCGAGTGAATACCTTCCGTTTCGTCTATTAGCTCCAGATTTTATTTGACCAGAATATTCGACATTTTTTTACATTATCCACGATTTCGTGTGAAAATAGGAACTATCCGTTCTTATTTTACATTAATCACAATGTCTATTAAATTTTTAATAATACATTTAACTTAAACATTTAAACTTAAACGGTTTAAACATTGATATACATTTAAAAACGAGTCACTTTGAAAGGATTTGCTTCAATATTTGTACTATGACAATCTATTGACTTGATAAATACCTTCCGTTTCGTCTATCGGTTCCAGGTTTTATTTGATCAGAATATTCGACATTTTTTTACGTTATCCACGATTTCGTGTGAAAGTAGGAACTATCCGTTCCTATTTTACATTAATCACAATGTCTATTAAATTTTTAATAATAACATTTAAATTTAAATGGTTTAAACATTAGTTAACGGTTAAACATTAATATCTCGATACATTTAAAGACGAGACACACATTTAGAGTCACTTCGAAAGGATTTGCTTCAATTTATACTATGACAATCTATTGACTTGATAAATACCATCATGTTCTAAATTAAAATAAAAAAAAGAACAATACAATTAGACATATCATAACACACTGATTTTCATTGCCGAAATGTATCCAGATGTGCATCCTCTATCAACTAGACAAATATATAACAAATATATAACTTCCTTTTCTTTTGTACGATCTCGTTGTCCCTCGATGTCTTGATCTACTTTTCACTCTTAGTATCGCCGTTGTCGTTTTCACCACTGTTGCTTCTTCGGCATCGCCTTCGTTGGAGGACAATATTTTACCGGTTCTTCCAACATGTTACTATAGCAACTCTCTTGGCGACCATCGCGTTCCCAAAAGCTCGGACTCCTTTTTCCACGAAACCTATATTCCGACCACTTCTTTCGGCCATCATGCAGTGATTTGTTCCTATCGCCGGTGTTCGTCAACAAAATTTGTACGAAGCATCAGAATACGAGCGTGATCTTGAAAGAATCATCATTGGTTCCGAAAACGTTTTGTCGAGCGTTTAAACCGACGAGTACATATTTACCAAGAGAATTAGTCGTCAAGAAAACTTTGACTTAATTCTCTCGATGTTTCCACGACACTTCTTTCAATCCTTTTGACACGCGTAGCAAAAAGAAAGAATATTTTTGCAATATTCTAAACACTCGAAATAAATAAACGAATTCTGTCTGATGCAGAATATCAATTACTTTGATATATTCTTGCTTTGTGAAACAACATCAAATGTAAATAAATCAATAAATGCAAAAATTTATTATTCAAATTATTATTTCTCGTGATATTGGAAACGGCTTTGCCGTTCTATTTCGCACTTTATTGCTATTAAATCGAAGCCCTCACACTCGTGCAACGTACAAACGAATGAATGCAACACGCGTATTTCATTTGTACCGAGGAGCAAAAAGAGGGAAGCGTCGGGTGTGAAAGGAGCGGGAAGACTGGTGAAGATTCTCGCTCGACGCATCAATTTGACATACGTCGTGTAACCGTATTGCATTAAAACTTTGAACAGTCGTTGGTACGCGCATACGCGCACGATCAAATGCTAAATTATTCACGAGTTATAAATTTGTTGTTTATAAATTTCATATTAATATGTATATCAGCGAGAGAGCGGATATCGAGCGCATAAATTATTTATACGCGTTACACACGTTATGTGACCATTAATGCCCGTTGCAATTGGCCGCATAAAATAAACGCATTATCCGCGATCAACATTGTGTCAATACGTACGCGTGTGATTTCGTCCGGCCGACTTTTCTCGATCCCCATTACGACCGAATCGAAAACGCTTTTAAATCACCGTGTATCTTTGAGGCTTACGGTTTAGCTTTCGAAAAAAACACGATATCGCGGATTTAATTACAGTCCTGTGTTAGCCTTGTGTTCGTAATCGTTTGTCCAAGTTTGCTTTCCTGACTTCTCAATTCTTTTACACAATCTGCAGACACACGCATTTCCACAATACTGGTTCTATTGTATATATTCGACGTATTATTTTGTACAGGTCAAATCAGGTTCAACTGAAGCTCATGCCATTATAATGAGGAACATTCCGCTAATCCGCTGGCGCCACTAATGATACGGTCGACAAGTTTTCCGTTTTCTCGTACAGACATGCGATGTAATGGAATTCTGTATAATGAGGGTTACGCGTTTAATATTCTATTCCGTTGAATTGAAAGATTCGTATTTTAACATGTCATCTTTATTTAATTATATATTATAATGTAATCCTTGAGTCACACTCTTGAATCGTAAGTAACAAACTCGATAATTTATATATTTATTGTAACACATCTTCACTATTGTTCCCCTCTTTTATTATATTGACAGATACACTTGAAAAGGACCAAATCCTATGGTCGAAACGTTGTGATCTTTAATAAATATATCAATTGCCAGTTTGCATATCAATTATTGCTCTCTTTTTTGATTCGTATTTTATCTGATAAATTAGTTATATAGATCAAGTTCAGAAGTTCACACGATGGTTCTTTCAGATCTTGTAGAAATTACTTTTTCTTGCATATTTCTTGTATTTCCGATTGAATTTTTTTTCTTCTTGATAATTAGCGAACTATCTTTGATCCTTTCCCACATCCTCCCAGTCGAAACATCATAAACTTCTCCTTGTTATTCAATTCTCAATCGGACATCATAAATTTCTTCCTGCTTCGGAAATGTCTCGACATGTTTCCTAATGTAATCTCTCTGCTTTTTAAGCTTCTTAATAATTTATATCAGACGATTTGTTTATTTTTCAACGGTATTTCATCTCTTCTTGTCATTCAAGTCTCATTTAACGCAGATCTAGTAGGGACGGAATTGTAGGAGGAAAAGAAACGGGGAAACCATCTCAAGTACCTACCCTTGATTGAATAACTTGAAACTTTTCTGGGAATCATTTCTTACTTGTTATGGCTTTCGTCTTCATTGCGAGTCTTCTACGTTGTACAGTCAACGCTAGGGAATAAGAGAGTCCATCTGTTAGGATCATCTCTCTCGATTATGTTTAAATCAATCGCAGACGTCGTTGAACAGAGAATCTCTTCAAGAAGCCACACCAGCGATTGACGCGTTTGAACATTACCGATTACGAGCATCCTCGATTAACCGATTCACGACGAGTCTGCGAAAATAAAATTCAATGATCGCGCATATCCTGAGATCGTATCAGACACGAAGATGTCGTACATTGGTGATAATACGGCTCGGCGTCACGTGCAGCACGAGCGAAAGATTATCCCCCTTCCCATTTCTTTTTCTCTCCTGCTTCTTTTTCTTTCTCCCGCAGAAACAACAAAGCGAGGCTCTTTTCCGCCTCGTGTAATCGGGGCTTTACACGTCGGTTATTCATATGTTCCGCGCGGTGTACGTACGAGCGTTCGCGCATTCCTGCGATCGCCATTCATACACAGCGAAAGAGGTATAAATACTACTTGCGTCTGCGCGTACGCACTCGCGCACACGCACATGTGCGCGCACACATGTACGGGACACCTAACGACCCCGTAAATTCCCCGCCCTCCCCCGCACTCATCCCCGCTGCCCGTCATAGCTTTGTTGTCACTCGAGGGTGGGGGGGCTTTTATTTATTTACGGAATACATCCCGAGATTCAATTTGGTACATGTGCATGCTCGCTCCGCTAGTTGCCCGTTTGTTTGTCCATTTTATTTGTCATTCTCTTTTCCCGTTTTTTTTTTATTTTCCTTTCCTCTTCCTTTCTTTTATTAATAATATTCGCAACGACGATCATGAAATATTTTCTTGAATCAGCGGAATTCCTTGCTCCGTTTTTCATTTGTTATCTGTTACAACCATGTTCTATTAAAATAAAGAAGTCGCGCGGAGAAAATCTAGTAGCGTACAATAGCGAAAAATTATAATAGAATAGTAAATTGTATATAAAATATACAATTATGATATAAAATATAAAATATAAAAATTATGGTAGAACAGAAAATTGTATGTAAATGACTAAGCACTTTGGCTTCCTAAAATTTCTTATGTTCGAGCAGCTTGGATGCAAAATTCATAATACACTTTATACTTTTTTTATTTAGGTATCTTTATTAAAACATTTTTATTAACGTTAGATATGAATTAATTTAAAAACTCAAGCTACTCAAGCTACTTAGTCATTAATTTCTCTCAATTTTCAGGAAAATTCGTTTTCTCTTTTAATAATTTTTTTCTCCTATTATCTAATCAGTGATTCAGAGTGAGTAATTACACTTCACTTTATAAATTATGTTTGATAAAATGCTTGGTGATCATATGTCAACCAATGACTAATAATTAATAAACATCCTCGCAAGATCGAGTATTTATTTTGTGGATGATCTTTGAACTCGATTGAATGTCACATCCTCGTACAAGCTTTTCACATCGAGATAGATTTCTCCGTTTTCTTACCACAATCTCATCCCCCTTCTGATCCTCACTTTCTCATCCTCGTAACTTCTAACGGCAACTTCTCTTTTTATGGTTCCACGCTTGTACGACTTCGTCGAATTTCCGTTCCCACCATCGTTTTGTGCTTAGCCTCCACTAATACGTTTCTACTTCTTCTTTCTGTACGATGAGAATTCTTCCACTTCGAGAATCTTGAATTTTGACGCGGACATAGGAAGAGCATTCTCAAGTTCGGACGTGCGTTTATACGCATCGCACGTTTAGACATTAATCGTCTCGAAATTTCTCGTTCTCAACGTCCGAATAGAAATCGCATTGTGATTATCCTGACTGACTTAATCAGAATTAATTTCTCCAATAGACACGACAAATGTACGTGTATTGCCTTCGGCTGATGCGAGTACACTCTATCGATTTCCCCCCTTTATTTCTTCTGCGACACAGTGCGTGTATTAATGCGCGAGTGGATAGAAAGGGAAACGATAAAGGGTACGCGCAGCCTTCGGGAAATGCGGAAAAGGATAGCAATTTGCGAGTAAAATGTAATTTCAGAATGATTTCTCCAGGGCGGCACGCAGAACAAAATTATAGACAAGTTACGGGCGACACGTTTAGTAATATATAATATAATATATTTTCTATTGCATTTCCGTTATCGCCGGACCTTTTTTATCCAGAAGTCTGGTTTATGTAAACGTCCGGTTACCTAAAACACTTGCGACAGGTGTGTCGGATAATTATGTTGCAGTCAATGGGCGTTTATTACGGAGAATATCCCCTTCTCGCGTAAGGCTTATTTTCGTAACGTTAGATGAGGAAGAATGCGGCGGTAGGATGAAAGAAGCTATATACACGCGGCTTTTATGCACTTAAGTGCTGCATTTAATGTGCTCCCTTAGATCACGCGATATTATTTTCATAAAATCTAAGCTTACTTTTCATTCATTTCAAGGAGATTCCAAACATTCGAGACGTGATATATAATAAGAGTATTATCTATAATATTTAGCTCGCAAGCTTCCTTTAAGCGGCGGTGTTGATCAAAATTTTTAATAAATGTTGTTCAATGAGCTACATTTGGTAATCAAGAATTTATAAATTTACTTTGCCAACGTTGCTGTTGAACAACGTAACTTAACTAACAAGCTTTTCATAGTTTTATATTATATCTCGTTCAGAGTTCAAGATTATCTCTACTAAGGCGATGGATTAAAGACAACGCGCCGGGTCCATGAAGTTTTCCTACTATTCAAGATTATTTTCCGCCTGGTATTACGGCACGGTATCTAACGATGCAAACGCAAACTCGCAACGTAATTAAAGTTCGTTTCGCGTCGGCCGAATGTCCTTTTATATGCAAAGCAAGTCAATTAGAATATCAAACGTGACCTCAAACGGGGACACACGACGCCTGTAGTAGAATGGCATGGACACCCTCTGTCCCAGTCACCCCTTCCCCCTCTCCCTCCCCCCCCCCGCCTCCCCTTTATGATCTGACGCAAATCATAGCTCTGTTTAAAGCGATTTTTAAATTTATTCGCGTTGGTAGATAAAATGAATGGCGTTGAAGGTTAATGCATAAACTGCCAGGTGTCGGTTGGTAATTGATTTTATTGTGTCTCGATACACTTGGTTTTCATTATACAAACAGAACGGAATAAGATAAATGTAAATTCATGGGCCATTGATGAAACAAGTTCTCCTCACTATCGGCAATTTTAGTATTCATCGTTTTGCTTTGAATTGCTTATGATATTGGCCGTGTGGCTACATCGCGTCATCAAATCCAATGCTTTAACGTGAAAATGAGAGATTAATAATTGTTTCCCCCTCTTGATATCAGTTTGATTACAGCGGGGAGATTAATTTATCAGGCAAATAATTATTTTGTATTCATAACATTAATGGAAGTCATGATAAAGGATAATAGTTAATTAAATCATTGACAAGGCAATTGCAATCGGTGGATTAATAAATGAGAAATGTCGAATGACGGCAATATCGTTTGAACAACTTTCGAAAGATCAGGAAATCTCGTTTCGCTTGAATCTCTCTCGATGCAACCGATCCGCGCGATCGATCAAAGCGATCACAATTAACGGCAACAATTAAATATTTAATTTAGATCGAAGTGTCATACGTCGTTGCAACGGAGCGTAATATCATTCGCGAAAGAGCGCGAGACGACGAAAAATGATGGCGGTGGGTCTCTCTCTATCGGATCACGGGTAAAGTTAGTTAAAAGCGGGGAGTGAAACGCTGGTAGCGCGTGGTTTTACGCGCCGTCGCTTAAGCCGAGCACGTGCCGGTTCCTCGTTGCAATTTGCATACTTTTATCCGGCGCGAAGTTTACGACACGCACGTACACGTGCCGCCGGGCCGAGTCGTTGCGTCACTCGGCGGCAAAACTCGTTGCTTTTCTCACGCCTGCTCGCGCAACGAAACTGATCCTAAATCGCGTGACACGAGATTCACGGCCGGGAGGAATGTCGGACGTAGACCTGTACACTCCTCGGCACGACACGCTGTATAAATATTGATTTCTCCGGGTGATAGTATCTTTCGATACTGTGTGTGTGTGTGTGTGTGTGTGTGTGTGTCGAGATCAATTCATTAGCCCGAGTTAGAGATAATTTTCATTTCCGCTAATTATTTCGCTTAGGCGGATTTAAATAAAAAACCTACGACTCTATATCCGTGCCGGCACGTGCCGCGGAGAGACGTACTCTTCGTAATTAAACTTGTCAAACGCTAACTCGATCTCTCGGAGCGAGTTTCCAGTTTGTTCGCGCGGAATAAATAACGACGCGCACGGAGACTGCGCGCTGATTTATATGATTTGATATTTGATACGTGCGTGTTGCGCGCGCGCGCGTGCGCGCGCGTGTGTGTGTGTGTGTGTGTGTGTGAGAATGTTATTAATACTATTCCCATACTGTTGAACAATTGTCAACGAAAAGCAAAATTTCCTCATTTGTTCTCGACAGTGCTCGACATGCTAACATTTCCTTCATCATCACACATCAAAGCCATGATGCCGACTGTCCCGGGCTCTGTTCGCATTAATTATTGCTATTGTGACTAATAACCTTTCGTTAATCTCGCGTTAATTAGCGGCCGCACAGCCCCCAATCTGTCTCTGGCTCATTCGAGCCAAACGTGATTTCGTGCGGTATAAATGCCGTTGACAATGCGCGTAGAGTGCGTAATTTTGCGTAATTACACGTTATCGTCGGGACACAGAATCGAGACAATTCGCACGGAAGTGTTCATAAATGTTCATACGTCATATTTGAAAGTCTTTGTTTGCGATCGATCGACATATTAAAAAAAACAAGCTATTTCTATGGGCGAACAACTTTGAAAAGGTTCAATTTCGGAATAAACGTTGGGTGAGAAATTATTCACTGTTTGATATCGATAACGATTATTGTGCTGAAAAATGAATTTTAAAGAGACGAATATCGCGATAATGAATAAAATTCAGATACCTGGAATAAATGAGAATGATTTCACCAGCACTTTTTTTTTTAATTGCAAATCAAAGTCCGCATTATATCTTTTTGCGTTTGACGAGGAAATTTAATTAATCGTGATGCTCATCCAATTAATAAAAATATATATTATAATAAAAATAAGCTGCACTTATACACGGAGGACGAGAGTGCAAGTTAAGCAAATTGTGAATTAAGCGATGTGCTTTTGAAAACGCGCAATAAACGAAGGCGGGCGGAATATCAATATCGAGCAAACAGTTATCTTGTTTGAGAAACAAGAAGATTATTGATTCTTACACTCAATTCTGGTCTCTCTGTGTGTGCGAAGACAGTCGAATAAGTTTTAAGAGAAGGTGATGTGCTTCGAGGAGTGGGGAGAAGGTGGAAAGAAGTTGCAGTAAAATAAATTATGCAAAATACTTTCCTTCCTCGGAATATGAAATCGTGGCAGCGAGTTCGCTTTACACGAGGCGGAAGCTGAATTTACTTTCCCACTGCAAATTATATAGTTCACGTAAAAAGATTACTTCATTCTGTTTAATGAATATTTTAGTAAACCAAGTAAATTGCAGCGAAGCTACAGCAAACATGCATTAATGCTATTATTTTATTTTATTTCGGATTATTTATTATTAAATTTAATTAAGTAATTCTTAAAATAATTCTCTAAAATATTCAAGAATGAAATGTATTACTCAGAAAATATTTTAAACAAAATTTTCTGGTTTAATATTTGATATTGATATTTAAAACGAAGAAACTGTCAATATTTATTGGATTATTTTGTCATCTCTTTTTATTAATAGCATATCATTCGTCATCTAATAATATCTAATAATATCTAATATCTATGATAAAATATGAAAACATCTGCAAACATCTCAGCAATCGATATGATCATATATGACGAAAATATGTTGGCATATATTTTTCACTGCATACGATATGTATTTTTGCCCTCACGTGCTTTATATATATATATATATATATATATATATATATATATATATATCCTTTCAATCGAGTTTTTAGAATATTTATAAGATCTTTGTGACTACCTGTCTTCCCACATAAATTTTCCGTCGACTTACGGAAACGAAAGCATCAATGTGTCGTGATTCAACGAAGGAATCAGCGTGTGGAATCCTTTCAAACGTTATATAGGAGCATATCATCAACAGAAAAATAATATAATCAATTTTTTAGCCGAGGAGAGTGAAACGAGTGACAAACCGATTTTGATTAAATCAGACGTCAACAAACATAACAAAGCAAAGTCGAGTATTTTCCTGTACATTTTCGAAAGAGTTTTTAATGGGTACTTGACATTTGAAGATGTTTGAATTTATGAGGTAGGAAAAGAAAGTTATGGATCATGTCGTCATCGTGAAAGTTTTATTGTAGCATTTATGTTGAAAATTTATCAGATTTATTTTGCGTGAACTTTTATATAAAAATATGGATTGACAAAATACTAATTATAAGTTTTAAGGGCTCGTCTCTTTTTTTTCTCCCTCCCCCCCTCTCTCTTTCTCTCTGTTTGTCTGTTTTTCGTTTTATTTGTGGGGTCTTTTTTGTAGCTTTAACTAGAGCAGAAATATCAGAGATCATATTACGGATATACCTGCCGTGATTTTTTTTATTTGTTAATACGACACTTGACCCCCACGCAACATGAGAAACAAGTGTTTTTAATAGAAAAACAGGAAATCATCTTCTCTCTTGATTGTAGTGGAATGAGTAAGATTCTTGATAATGAATACCGGAAAAGAGAGATGTAGCAAGGGGAAATTCTCAGAATGAAACGAAGCGCGCCGTGTGGGTGGAGAAAATTGGCGATTAATAATGCCAACGGTCGGTCACAAATTGGCTCTCACGAGGGGACGATATTTCTTATTAGAGACGTATTCACTTCTATTATTATTTTCCCTGGTTTATTCGTGAGTGAGGGAACAATTTATTTGCAAAAGCGTACTCGAAAATTCAAACTTCGCAATTAATAAGACTTAGAAATGTATGATTGCCAAGCAAAGTTTGTATTTCAAAATGTGAATTAGCTTTCTCTCCCTCTCTCGCTCCTCCTCTCGTTTTAACATCAATGTTTGTATTTTACAGAGAAAACTTTCGTCGCTTTGGAAAATTTATGAACTTTTCCTGCGTCTCTGTTCGCTTGCATAAGCTCCTCTATGTGAAATCATGAATTGAGCATTGGGAGACTTTACGATCACTTCGACGGAACTATTCGTGCGGAACAGCAGTAGTCGTAGATTGAACTTTTGCTAAGTTCGACAATTATTTTTTATACGTCGAACGCGTAGAAATCAATATGTTGGCGAGATGGCCGAGAGCGCGATGTCGGCAACGATCGATACATCTTTTCCTTGTGATACTCATTTTTCTCTCGTCATTATCTTCATTTAGTTTCCGGATTCTCGAAAATCTCAAATATCGTTGAAAGATGATCGTGTAACGAATCTCGCTAGAGCTCTTACTAGCACAAGGTGCTATAATGAATATTCCGTTTTGAGATATATTTACAATTAAATATATGTTATATAATGTATAATGTTATGATAAGAAAATTTTTTTACATTTTATGCCAAGTCCACATTTTTTAAGATAAATAAATTTTCTAATTTTTCCGAAAGCATATTTTTGTACGAAGAAAATTCATACTTTATTTTTTACTTCTATTTTCTTCCTTCCTTCTTCTACTACTTGTGCGTATCTACTTTTATGTCGGCTATATCATATGCCGATAATTGTTTCTCGAAACAATAAAAAGTATATCAAAATAGGAAGTTCGAAAATGAGGAATCCTCCCGTCTTATCCTCCCGCGAGATTTTTTGCCGCAAAGAGACTAGATACTCGCAAACGAGCTGGAAAATACTGCTACTCACCGCCTGAAACTCGTTACTGCCGAAGTAGAGTGGGTGGGGTACAATGCTGTCCTTGCAACGAGATACGTCGTTAAAACTGTTTAGTAGTCGCCGAGATAAATTATAAATTTCTCGTTACCCGCAAAGGTATGCCGTAATATGATATCGCTCACCAAAATGTAACTCGGG
Organism: Crematogaster levior; assembly: GCA_901521435.1. Classification (NCBI taxonomy): domain Eukaryota; kingdom Metazoa; phylum Arthropoda; class Insecta; order Hymenoptera; family Formicidae; genus Crematogaster; species Crematogaster levior. Next base: position 40,759 of record CABEGB010001069.1, read on the forward strand.
AGTACAACTGAGTGGTGATAAGGTATAACAAGGTATCACGGAGGAAAAGTATCTGTTACCCAGTGATAAAAATATTAATGCAATTCGCAACAGAAAGCACACTATCACGTTATATGCACATTACACTATTATTCGCTGATTAGAGATTGCCTTTGATTAATTAATGTGACAAGGATACGTGAGTATAATTATAATTGCAATGGAGTATCACATAAGGTAATATAATACAAGTCAATTCCATAAATCGAGAGAAGCTAATCTCATTGTGCAATAAAGATAAAGGAATATCTTATGATATTTCTCTTTCAAATTGCAAAATAGCAGCTCATTTCGCGTTACTACGTATATGAGAAGATATATTCCTTAAAAGATCTCTTCTTCGATATAAATTTATATTTCCGTCATTAATTTCTAATTCCATTCGCTATCCGTGACAAATCTTCGCGAATTCTCATCTATCTGTGATAAGAACCCTAAAGCAATATCGAAATTCCATTCGGCTTCAAAGTGTCTCATTTGCATACGTAGTGAGCTTTGCTCGTTGCCGGGTGGCACACATACGCGTGCACGCACACGCACACGCGTGACAAATCCTCGAGACGGTGACCACTTCGCGCACATGCAACACGACCGATCCGCCATACGCACACACACCGCCTTCACCTTATTTATCACAGTAATTCTCAATAAACCACTCGCTTCCCTTGTCTCTCACTTACTTATGAAGCAATAGAAGCGAATTTACGCCGCTCCGCACGTTGTTCAATAGTGTGCGTGTGTTTCGACATTTCTTCTCTTTGAAGACGCGGTTTTATATTTGAAGAATTTAACAAATGAAATTCAATGATGTATCTGGTGCCCGATTATATTCGATGAATCGCATCGTAACGCGTATTTTTATCAACCGAATTTTTTACGTTATTACATCGTTTTTATATTATTGAAGGTTATCATTTTTTTCGTTTGCTACAGCTGTATAATTTATTCATTAATTTATTGATTAATTTTAATCGAATTAAAATTATTTTAGTTTTTAATAATTGTATACAATAAAGTAATTTTATTGTCTTAGTTATACTCCTCCCGCCGTTCAACGAACAAGAATTATCCTAATATGCAACTCATGAGAGCAATCAACGTTAATGACGCATTATCGATGCGGAGAATATCATTAGTGATTCATGTTTCCCATTACGCAGTAATGTGGTGACCGCAAAAAGTATTGAAGGTAGTGGATGATACTCTATACGGCTATAATAAAATAAAGGTTTTAAAACTCGTCAAGCGTTACAAACTACAAAAGTTTAGTTACAATAATAATTTTATTGTGATATAAAAGTGTAACACAAAGAAAATATGACAAGAAATATCTAAGAAGAAATATATCTAACAGATATATATAAGACAATATTGATGAAAACTCCAATCGAAGATTTTTATTAATGGAAAATGTTTTACAGACAAAAAGTCTTTAGACATTTAAAATTTTCCAGCCTATATTTAGAATTTTTCAGAATTATTCTATTCAACTCGCCTAGCTTTAATGACCATTGAAAAAATACAATAGGACAATTTGAATCTGTCTAGCCTTCTCGCAGCGTTCGGGTCCTCTCCGACCTCATTTACACTCGACGCCGTAATACCTCCTCGTGTACATGACCTCGGACAAGTGAGCTCGGCGAAGTGAAATCTGCGTTACGCTGAAACCGAAACGCGTGTCGCTTTCTGGGTCTTTACGGGAAGGTCAAAACATGCAAATGTAATGTCGAGTGTATCAAATGCTTTAAAGAAAGAAGCATTTGACACGAACAAAAAACGGTAGAGATAAAAGAAATAATTCATTAAAAATGAGAACAATCTATTCGTGAGATTAAATGCCCTCTAGATAGTCTGTATTTAAATGAAAAAAGAAATTGAAATCAAACCGTGCCACATTCTATTTTCTGATTTTTTTTACTTCAAAGATATTCTTCAAAAAGATATCTCTCGATGAACAAATGTAATAAGTTTTAAATTTTCGCTAGTAATAATCTCTTTTACAAAAATAGATATAATATTTCCAAGTTTAAAACGTATAAGAGAGAGAGAGAGAGAGATTGGTATCGATCATTCTCGTCCGCGTTTGGCCCACAAACAGATACATTTCACGTTCATCGATTGCTGTTGCATACACTACGCTTGTATGTCATCACAAGACGGAAACGCCGCGTTGCCGACCGACCATCAGTATCAGGAAAGGTTAAATCGTGGAAAGGGATAAACACAAATGTAATTTAAGGGATTAAAAAAGAGAGCAAGCACTTTGACATTTCAAAATTTCCTTTTCTTCGTCTTTTTTTCTTTGAAAATGATTCCATTGTATCTTCACCGTAATTTTTTACACGAGGTATTCAACCTTCTTCGGGGTCAGAATAATTTGCCCGCAGTTACCTAAAGATCACGGGAGCGAGTTGCTATGGAAGATTGCGTGGGTGGAAATATAGTGTCCGGGAACTACCGTATTGCTTTTGTAACGAGAAAATTCTCTTCAAATTTGGTAAATGAAAGTAAACTTTGTTCTGGAATACAAAACATCTATTAGAATATATTTAAACTTTAACTGAACCACAATATTGTGAATAAGATATTTATCTCAATATGATGTACATTTCGTGTATTGTAGTAAAACTGAGCACACATCATCTTAATTATATATTTGTATGGAATTAAAATAATCTGTTTAAAAAATTAATTATATATATATATATATATATATATATATATATATATATATATATAAATATTAATATATATGTAAAATAATCTATTTTATTTTAAATTTTTACTCATTTACTATTTTTACATATAAAATCACACACACAAATATATATATAAAATTATAATTATGTTTATATATAAACTCAACGTTTCAATATTTCGATGTTTCAATAGAATATAACAAGAAAACAGACTAAAATTCTCAATATTTAAAAAGTCAAATAATGTTATATACGATATGGTTTTCATAATCTTCTATCTTGTAATTGTACCTCATTTCTCTCGCGTTAAAATATTAGTAGATAATTTATCTTGTACTTTACTTTATTAATTCAATTCGTTGAATCAACATCGAGTTAATAGAAAAGCCTTTCAATTAGAGGAAAGTTCATATCGAAATCATTACTTATTTCCTTCATCAAAGGTTTACAAAAGGGAGAACACGTCGCAAGAAATATTCTGTAAATTTTCATTGCCGATATCGATTACGGAGTTTTTATACGAAACTAACTGCCGGTGTCAGCTATTCTTTAACACACTGATAATTGATAACTCGTTTACACACACACACACACACACACACACACACACACACAAAAGATTACGGGAGTACATAGGGCTTTTGATAACTCGAAGAACCGCGCGGACAACAGTTTCGAGTAATCAAGAACGAGAACGCTTGCAATTGATTAAAACCCAAATATGTCCGCCATTAGAATTGATCATGGCAATTTCTCGAATGATGCCTTCGCAATTCATGTGCTAATATCGAGGTCGACACGGTCGACGATAACGTATAGCGACATTTCTGAGTTATACCGTGGGTACATCTAGCTATCTAGTATATCGTAGTCGATAACAAGGAGATCCATGCAGCTCACAGTCGGTTAATTCAATTCGTATTTCCTGCCTTGAACATTTATTTATCGGACCGTATAAGATATTCTTCGCTGGGGTTGTGCCATAAATTTCAAGATTACATCTACATGGATTGTTTACGTTTTATGCGAAAATCTTTCGTGTCGGACAATACAAGCAATGTAAATTATTATAATTTAAATGAATAAATTAACTTATTTTAATTACATTTTCACAGTCTTAAAAAAAAATAATTTTAGATTAGATTGAATTCAATGTATGTTATAATGTATTTACTAATTAACTGTACAATAACACAAAACATACACACGAGACTGATACAGAAATATTTACACTGATTTATTAATTTTTTGTAACACGCTTTATGACATTGGGAAAAAATTATTTAATACAAATTAAATAATTGTGCAACTAAAAATAAAATTGCAAATAAAACATAAATTCCCGATATCTTTCTTCACATCGAAATATGAATATTCGATGATCCATGGATTACTCATTGTTTACATGACATGTTAAATATTGCATACATGTAGAGATGTAGGTTATTATATTTTACGCGTGAACGCTTAATCCTGATATTCTTTTGTATGAACAATCATCGGATAACGTCACGCGACGAGATATATGATATATAAATTAAATTAAAAACATTAGTAATTTGTTTTATGTTTCTCTTGCGAAAGAGTCATTTAATTAGCGTTCCATAAAACTAAAACTTTCGAACTGTGACGTTTCATACGCGACGACTCAACATTAATAAAGTAGAAAGTTCCCAATTATGATAATTACGCGATATTAATATTAATGTTTCCACATTTAAAACAAATTTATCATGTTCTTTAATCTTATTCAAACACATTCGCGATACTTGTCCGTCGGACGACTCCAATCACTTATTTTTGGAATATGACGGCAGTATTTATTTAACATTATGACGACAGGACAATTATATACTTTATATAACGCCGGGGATATTTTTAGTTCATGAAAACGAATACGCGCCGCGTAAACGCGTTCCGCTTTCTCCGCTTTTACAAAGTGCTTGATTTTAAGGTCACCGCTTTGCTTGGTAATCGATACTATTATCTTCTCGGAGAACGCGAGGAAACACGTAGGCGATAATTGTACAGAAATCCTAACTTACAACTCGCCCGTGAAGGCCGTTGGGTTTATTGTCGCTGATCACTGATAGCGCGTTAAGCATTGTTTTTATAGTTCAAGGATTGATGCGTCGTCGTTGAACTGTTAACAATAACGAACACAACTCTTCACATAAAATTGCGACGGGAAAACTGTTGTTTTCTTTTCTTTCGCACGAATCGTCGAGCGAAAATTAAAAATCGGCAAATTAAAAAATTTCAAAGCCGCCGAATGAAAACTGAAGAGAAACGTTGAGTTACGTTGAATTAGATTATAATACGAGAAATACGAATATTCCGTACGAAGGCATTCGCTCGTCCGTTAGTTTATTTTAAATGAAGCCGTGGGCGTTGCGTTATAAATTCCACGCGGCTTAATACAACGCTGGCACACAAGAGGGTTCGCACTTACATGGATGAAAGTATTTATGGAAACGCGGTATATATAACGGTCGCGTAATTAATCACGAGAACTTAATTCCGGGCACGATCGTGTCGCGACGAGTATTAAGGAACAGCGGGGTATCTTTTTTTTTCCCCTTGATACATGAAGAGCCAATTGACGAAATTTAGAATCGATCGTGAAATTGAATGTATGCTCGAATTATCGTTGTGCCATTTAACATTTGGCGGCGGTAGATTGACTCTGATAGAGACTCGAGGAATGCCATTGAGCGCTGTTTGTTCGCCAAGACTTTCTCGCGAAATTTTACGACTCATTGGCCACGGCTTAGCGCTTATATAACCGGATGCACAATGAGAGGAAAAATGCAGCTCGCGGCGAATGAGAACCGCTGCAACGAGCAGGTTGACTGTCCCCTCTTCCTCTTTGTCCCCCTTAGTCCGTGAAAGAGCAGACCACGTTACACGTTGCGCAAATCTTGCATCTTCTCGCCGGTCGATACGCATTTAATTAATTAAGTCCATAATCCAACGTACATTATTATTAATTACTAGTTTGTTGGCAAATGCCGTTTTCTTCCTCCTTCCTCGCCCCGCATGAATTTTTGCCGCTGTTTTAACGGTTATTCAATGTGAAAGCTAATCAGTAAATATTATATATGAGCGTTATGAAAATCAAGGGGAGAATAAAGTTTTCTCTTGAAAAAAAAGTCGAAAGTTGAATTTTTTTATAAATATAATTTACGTGACGTAATATATCATGTAACGTCATATATATATATAGTGGATATTGCACTTTCGTATTGCGTGTTCGCCCCAGGTATTTCTTTAGCGTAAATGTTTTAGCGTACAAATAACTTCGTTTTGCGAGTAATTTGAAGTCTATTGCGGAGTTTGTCTTCATTGTTGGACGAGTTTAACTTTCTATCGAACTTCGCTTTAAAGAGCGCTCCGTACAGCATTAAAGAGCTCCGGCTTCGCTTGTAAATCTTGCTTGTATCTTTTTTGTTCTTTCTTTCTCCCCCTCCTCCTTCCTCATTCAATTTAGAGGAGGACGGATCGCGTCGTTTGCTCTCTCTTCTTCACTGGAAACGACCATTTCCAAGCGGCATTCTTAATGAAGCGTTATTATACAGATCACGGGACAGTACACATACATTTTGTAAATTTATATTTTCCAGCTAATGGAGCGTGTCGCTGAACGTGGCTTTCGTTAACAGACGCTAAAAATTGTAATCGAAGATTGCAGCTGTAAAAGGAATATTTTATAAAGGATTCCAGACTAACCCACGTTGATGTCGCTATTGATTTCCATCGAAAATTTTATAACGCACTATTTCGTTAAAAGCTGCTTAAAGTGAACTTAATTTAAATAATGTTTATAAATAACACTGACTCGAATAAATGAGGATAAGATAAAACTGGAAAATATATGACAACCACATTCTTTTTAATTTTACACTGTGACGCAAGCTATTAAAAATAATGATTATTTTCTCTCTCTCTCTCTTTCTCTCTCCACAAATGTAGAGCTTATTTTTTAATTTTATTTCTGCAATTACGTGAGTCCTGTATATCATATGATTTTTCGATTATTCGAATCTGCGACGAAGAACATAGTCCTCAAAAAATTGATTGAAAGAGACATTTTATTTCATAATTCATCTCGGAAAAATACATGAAGTATACACCTTGGATTTTCTCAGCGGGAAAAAAATCCGGCGAAAATGGTCGTCCCCTCCTGATATTCTATCGAAGACTCTCTTCTCTTTTTCTCACAGCAGAAGAAAGAGGAGATAGCAATATTTATAGTCGGGGCATTAGGCGCACGTGTGTATGGGAATCGTCCATGTACGTACAGCGACTTAGAGAAGTTTCACACGAAATCATGGACGGCGTTAACGTTACCACGGTGAACTCGATTCGGGTCAAATCGTGCCGCCACCGACCAACCCTTTTCTTGTGTCACTCGCGCTGGCGTCTACCGGGTGATTATGCAGCGCGAGAGATGTTGCGTCGCGATACAGCTTTGTCCGCAAACTCGGCCTCGATAAGATATGATAACTATATTTACATCGCATTCAGAGACATATTGCATCACCTTATATTTCAGAATGCCCGTGAGAAATACGAGACTTTCAAAAGCATTGTATTCCTCTATTTTATTTCAATGAATTTGACCCTTCCCCCCTTTTCGACTTTTAGAGAGTCACGCCGTAATTACATTTCTGCGATTACAATTCACCCGTAAATTTTTTAAAAATTAAATTAAAATTATAAAATAAATGTATTAAATTAAAATTTAAATAATAATCACAGTAATATCCTCGAGAAGAAACCATCAAGTTTACTGGCCCATGTGATTTCCATAAGCGATAACTGAAAAAAATTGCGATGTCAATTAATTTAAATTACTCTCGCGTGCGTATAGATTATAATTTTGACGTAATCGCGATGCGAAACTAAATTCGCACGACGGCGTTGAAAAGTTTAAAGGCCACGTCGTGTTGTTGCGACAAGAATAAGCGAATTATGCCATCCGGCTTAGCCGATGTATAATTAGCGCGAGTTTTATAAATAGTCGATTCGCCCTACGCATGTAATTTCGAATTTCGAACTTTCCCGACGAGATCGCTGATTTTTTCCCCCCCCTCTCCTTTCCACGTTCGACAAATTGAAACTGTCTACTTCTCGTTAGAAATACGACGATGAAGTTAAACTTCGTTAAATCGGACGAGTCGATGGTGATTCTATTCCCGTAATCAAAGACAATGTTATTCGCCGGCGTGACGGCGTGCCGGTTATTAAAACTTTAATAATTTGTATCTCTCTCTCTCTCCTCCGTCTACCTTTCTCTCTTCTTCTCTCTCAAGATACAGTCTGCATGATAAACCAGCCGACTTGCTGCCGAGTACAGTCGGCCGCAATAGTTTCGCCTTGCTTTCAGTTTCATCGATCCGTTTTCATTTACGTCTGTGTTTTCCCTCTACGCTTCTAAACTACCTAAAAAATAGGCGACATATACGACGAATATGGTCGTACATTCTATCTTTTACGAGCCATGACAAGTGTAGAAATAATAAAAAAAAAAAAAGAGTATGAAAAAAATGTATAATAAAATGTATAAACAAAATGTATAAATGTATAAACAGACGTTATTTGGGTTATGCGCAGTTGATAAAACGCGGTTTTATCTCTGCTGTACATTTTTAAAATATTTAATCATGAAATTTTGCTAAAGCAATAAAATCGTAATAATATTCTTCGGATTATTTTTTACAGAGATAACCGCGTGGTGTGTAACATTTTCATGCTTATCCCGAGGCTAAATAGTCGATTAAATATAAATTTATCCGCGTGCGTGCGCGCGCGCGCGCGCGCTTTATTCTCTCTTATAAAATGACGCGAAGGTCACGCTTAAAGGCACTTTTTCTTCGTTATGCCGTCGCAACTTTGTTGCACTATTTATATGGAGCTGAATGCATTTTATACGCCGTCTCTTACGCTCCTCATAAATCATTCCCGTCTGCCAAGGCGACCCGGTTAGGCTCGTAACGTAGTCACCTTAATGTTAACGACTATCGATCACAGTTTGTATTAAGTAGTTCTTCCTCCTTGTATTCGAGTAAGCGCGTGCTTACGTAATTACTAATTAGCACCGCGAGTACACGGACAAAATTCGAGAATCCGCGACCAACTCTGCAATCTCCTTGTGGAGTCACCGCGACTTTAATTAAGCCATCCGACTACTTTTTCGCGAATAAACTCGTTAAGAATCCTACTCCACTCCTACTCTCCTCGTACTCGCGCGCTAAACTCCTCTCGTCTTTGTCGAGGCACGCGACTGTCAATAAGTGATTCTAGCGGGTTCGACGTTTTATCGATCCCCCTTTCTCCTCGATAACGTTCAATCACCATGAATTTAGCAATGCTTAATTAATTAATCTCGGAACGACCGATGGACCTCGTGGCGTTCGAGGAATGCGGCCGGTCGGCTTGCGATAGTTTTATCGAGCTCTTCATTAGAGACGTCTAACGCTGTCATTAACGACTAATTTCGCTGGATCGAATAGTGAAACACTGGTCCGGGAGTTCAATAAGCGTCAGAAGAAACGCGAGGAGAGTACGCGACGAGTTTCACTGGAGTGAACTCGTAACAAGAGTTCTCTTACATCGTATGTAATAATGTCTATTGATGGCGATCGTTGAACGATTCGCTCGATGATGATTTTTTTCAGTGGCCACTCGGCCTTGATTGCTTCGTAAAATCGGACAACGCCAATTCCGCGTCTGCCAATATTAACGATCTCCCATCGCGGGTCTATCCCATTTGTCAGGGTATGTCGTTCACAATAGGCAGTAACACTCGTTAACAGTCAATTGTGACAGACACGGTGAAATTGTGCACACGAAACGACGTTAAAACTATATTTTTAGGTAACGTCATCAAAGATACTTACGATACTTCGGATTGAATGGATGGATATGATGCCATCGTACCATCAATTATCTCCGAATGGACGCTTCCATCAAATTCGATTGTGCGTTTCGTGATAAATTGTACGCGTTTTGACGTGTTTCAATCTCACATTAATTCTTTAAATGCTCGGCGTAATTATCTTTAAGATTAATTTTATCTTCTAGGGACAAAATATAATTTTTCTCATCGAGTAATGAGTTAGCATTATTGTGTGACAAAACGCGCATCATTGTGCGACGTAAAATTACATTTCACAATTAAAATTTCTAGAATTAACGTTCCAATTACATTTGTAATGCAACGAAAATTAAATATTCCGGTGGAAATGAGAATTTTCCTTTACAAAGAAAAATATCGTGCTGTCGAGCATTGTCGGAACAGCCCGAATCACATTTCCTTCAATATCAGTAGTCTTAATATTATTATCAGATACTCGTGAAACGTCATCTCGTATTTCGCTTCATCGCACATCCCATCAGATTCCGATTTCTGTTTGTTTCGAAAAGCGCTATTGTTTAGTTACTCGTTTGGGAACGACCAAGTTAATTAGTTAGTTAATTTAATTAATTAACGGATTACTCTACTTACCAGAGATAACCATTTATCAAATTGCTATTTATCAAATGACTGTTTTAAATAAATTAAAATATCTAAAATATACATATATAAAGTTTCCCTTGCGCAGTCATAATCAATTTTCTTTTCTTTTTCTCAATTCTGCGCATTAATTCACTTCTCCCGTAACGCTGTCCAATTATATCGCTTTTATTGCGGTCGGTATTGAAAGGGAGGGCATCAACCATACAAATGCGCACGCGTGAGTTCTCTCGGGGTTGAAGGCAAGGCTGTGCCTCACCGCGCTCGTCAGACACGACGAAGGGCAAAGTCTTTTATGATTAATCTGCGCCTCGCATCGCGATATCAGAATTACCTCCAACTTTGTTCCCGTCTACTATCTGAACGGATAATCTCTGTAATTTGTAATAAAGGCTGCTCAAAAGGCGTCAAGCTCTCCGCGGGCTCCGGCAACGGTATTGCTTTGAAATCGCGTGAGTCTGCCCTGACTTTACAAACTACCGGCGAATCACGAAATATTTCGTAATAACGTGGCAGCGGCATCGCGCATATATGAACGAACGTCCCGTGCGCGCCGGGGAACTTGAGCTATTTTGAAATAAACCATTATTGAAGAAAGGAAGAAATTGGCTCGTTTTATCGGGCTCTTAATTGGACACGAATTGACGATGCGGTAGCGTTTCAGCATGATTCATTTGCGAAAAATGAAAAATCCATTATTCACCATGCAAGGCACACATTATAATCAATTTATAGCACATAAAAGTCTTTCGCGTGTACACGCGTCGTTTGATTTATTTACGTTTTGCTACCGGCGAGTGAAATATACGAAAAGTACGAATTTTTTTTTGTTTTAATGTAAAAACCTCAATTCCTACCTTTTCCACCGGCTTCGAGTGTATGTGGATACGAAATAGCGGATACAGAAAAGCTGCCATTTATAAACAAAACCGTCAGCGCGATATAAATATTTGTCCGTGTAAACGTGCTCGACGCATGCCCGTCGCTCTCTGAAATACAATACAATTTTCCAATTTTGTTGTACCATTTTGAAGGACTGGTAAACGCGTCCGCCGATTCTTTTTTTCATCTCGCCTCACGCAGTTTCGACCGAGGCTTTTGAAAGCAACGTTTGTCACTCTGTCGCGACAAAAATTCTCCAATTTCCATTGAAAATCGATCGCCCGTCATTCATTGCCTTTGAACGAGCTTATTGAGCGAATTCGAGCGTCGGTGTTTGATAGAAATTCATCCCGATTATTGCACGCTGACGTTAATTATTTTCAGATATCCTATCTAACTGAATCTCATTTTGGCAAATTTGTCCGCGAAAGGATAAGCCAATCCCGGTTAGCGCGATTTCTCTCCGGGAATATAGTTCTAGCTATAAAATAGATTAGGAACGGACGACTCGCGTTACTCACGGTTAGCTTTAACCGGGATTGGTGTAACCGGCGCTGAGAGAAACGTCTCTCGCGTGTTATCGACCCAGAGCAGAGAGCTACATCAAGGCGATTTCATAGATTAGCATTCTCACAAAGGCGCGGAGGTAACTTAGTGCCAGCTGCCTGTGTTTTGACAGCAACAGATGTCAAGCTGGCTGTCGCGGCGCCAGCCTCGGTTAATCAATGACCTAAATGGACACGTTACTCGTCCCATCGTGACACTCTCCGAACGTAACAACTCCGCAACGATATCGATCCGCGTGAGGAAACATTTTTTTCAGCGTGGAGAAAGAAAATATTTAGCGGTGTATGTTAATATTTTTAAATTAAATGAATCGCGCACCTTTTTTCTCTCTCTCTTTGTCGTCATGTTGTACTCCCAATTCGACGGATTCTCCTGGACAAGCTTTATGGCAATGCGCCAGGTCAAGTTGTGCTCCTTCATTAAATATCCTCGTGTCGAGCACCGTGGAAAATTGTTGGATTCAGGAGGTATAATTGAATGAAGAACGTGTTAATGTTAAAACGCTCACGGTTACGCGAATGAAACCGACGAATTTTACGGAAATGTTGTACGCGGTCGGGTACACTAAAATCACCCGGCATACATGCGCAAATTTTAATGCCCGTCAGCGTATAAAGATGTAAATGCAGCTGCCTGCCGTAGTCGTGTACTTCACCCCTTATTTCTTATACCAGGAAAATTATATTTCGAGCATAATTATACTCGCGCGGAGATATAGAGCGATACAGTGCGGTAGTTCGTGAAATTCCGTAATGTGACGAAATACTTGATTGATTCGCTTAACCTATTTGATTAATTTGCAATTTCCTCCTTAGTACGCAATGGTATAATAAATAACGATATCGACCGGGATAACCTAGTTTCACTGACATGTTTCAAAATACATTACCAAATATATGTGCGTTTTATGCTTAATTTGGCATCGTCATTCACTCCCGTTTCGATTTATTACGATCAGTGATTCGTTTCTTTTCATAACTACATTAGTAGCCGATTAAAATAATTTTTCACCGTGCACTTGTTTTACAAATTTCTATTTTAATAGCTCGTATCAAAATCGCACGCTACATATGAAGTACGGAATATGCGGGGTAGATTTCAACAATATCTTTCGCGGCGCCATGCCGCGAGAATCCTATCTCGCTGAAGAATTTAATATGACTAGAATAATCTCGGAAAGTCTTCGGTTCTTCCGTTGCCGACGAAAAAGAGAACGATTCTCCGCGCGATGGAAAAATCGTTCGTCCAGAAGTTTCTCACGATGTTGGTACTCGCGTCTCATAACACACGCATTACTTTGGTGCCTTGTAAACAAATTTCTATACCAGACATCGGACGGGCTTATCTCGCCATCCTGAGATAGTTCCCTAACTATCTTCCCCCTTCCCCATACTATATCCAAACCAATGTAATAAATTTCTTTCCCTTGCCTTTCTTACATCAGCGAGATTTTAGCTGTGCGATGCTGACAGGCTATTGCCTGCCAGCTTTATTCATCTTTTGAGATTGCTTCGCGCTTTTCTTTGCGAGATTTGCTCGCCGCGAAGATTGCTATACCAGAGGGGTAGTTTGATTCACTAGTCATTCCGGAGATATCAAATGTCGGAGATTTTACCGTGGATAGATTTAGAAACTTGAAGGTTTTTCTTTTGAAAGTCACCAATAGATCTCACCCCGTTTTTTGAATGTGCGAACGTTTTTAATTGATGAGCCAGAATTTGCCCAGAGCATTCGCTCTGATCAAAATGATATCGAGTATCTTATAAGTTATGAGCGGCATAAGACAAATTAATATCGTTCATATTCGTTACAACTTGAGCAAGAAAAAACTGTACTCGTGAGGGAACAAAGTGCAAATAACATACATCATAACATAATTAACGATGTTGACTGATGAATCCTTTATTTGACTGTGTCTCGTTTAGATACGACGCGAGATCCATTATTTATTAATACAACACTAATTAATTAATATCCAATCGCAAATTATGTATATATATGCGCACACAAATGCTTAAGTATTATCTATTTTTTTGTTATTGAAAACATATATAAATTTAAAAAATATATATATAATGTAAATAATGTATATATTTTGAAGAATTTATTATTTATATTGATTATCGTATCGGGCTTAATTACGTATTGCAAGGATTTGTTTACTCGGCTGCGGTATACACGAACGAATATTTATTACGTACAGGTAAATATTTTATCATATAGTAATTATAAACACATACTTAATGAAGTAATGTGATATCAATATTTTTGAATTAATTCTCTCGTCGTGGAAAATTAATTACCAGATTAAATGGAGCGACAATTTCTATATTTCTGATAACAGTATATTTTCTTTTTTTTTTCAAATATCGATTTCTAGATTATTCGGATTCGGTCATTTGAGGCAACAATATTAATATAACAATAATTAATAATAACAGTTAATTAATAATAACAGTATTAACGAATTATTAATCAGTGTAGTATTAATTATACGGTCAATAAAATATTAGCTGATATCGTGCTGCAAAAGAGACTTTATTTCAGTTTATGCTATTTTAATTATTTCGATATAACGGAATAATACATTTAATTTATTATTAAATTATTCATTATTCATTATTGATGATTTTTTTTCTAAAAATATTGTAGACGTTTAATTTATTATTAAATTATTCATCATTCATTATTAATGCATTTTTTTTTCTAAAAGGGCAAGTTAAAAAGCATTGGTTTATAGTATTGATTTTACATTACGTTCGGTCACGTAATTGGCAGTTACGAATCTTGTACCGCCAAACCAAATGAAAATTAACACGAAACGTAAGATTCACTTGCAACGCGTTTTGGCTTCTCGTTGGATTCAATGTTTCTAGAAATGATATTTAAGAGAAAGATGTATTTAATACGGTATGCTTTGTACGACTATGCTATTTCACTCGGAGCTCTTTAACAAGTCACTCGCTCCGCAACAACAGCTATAACAACCAGGTTTCTTCGTTCCTCCTACCCGAATTTCGTGCGATATCGCCAGTGGCCCTGCGGTATTAACCGGCCAGAATAATCGGATCGAAACAGTCTAAAGTACCTTTAGCGCCTTCCTCCACCTTGCCCTTTTCCCTCCCCTCCTCCTTCGTCACCGCGCGATATTACGGCAATAAAACATTAGCAATTTATAGCCGGGTAAAGATCCTTTAGACCTTCCCTTTCATCGCTACGGCACAGCCCCGGTGGAATCTTTTATGCGAACACGTCTTCGTCATCAATCAACGTCGCGAAAGAATAACTCGGGAGCGTTTGAAAAATGATAGCGGGCGCGAGGCCGATAGGTGACTGTTTCACCGATGCTCCTCTTCTAACCGCGGCAACGGCAGTCCGTTGACTGATAATGGGATACAACTAACAATCGAGCGCGCGCTTTATGCAAAGTGCTATGCAACGACCGATCGCGGTAATGTGCTGTTTAATGCGGCGCGGCGGGATAATTTGGCAAATTTACGACATGTGTGTGCGCGCGCGCGACTCAACCCACGCGGCGACGGAAAATCTGTGGGACATGTTTGGCGACGTGTCTCTCGCTGGGAAATCATAATGTCCTTGGGATAGCCCATATCACGAGATATCTCGAAATATTTGTACTCGTATAAACCCACCCCGTCGTATCTATCGGGGTATATTTTTACTATAGCATCCGATATTCAAGTATCCTCAGAATGTCACGTGGTTTATAATATAACACATGTGTCTACTGAAATGTTTTCTGAGTATCTTTCTGTACACGAGATACTTTCCATATTTTAATAACGCACGGGTAGTGTATTTTAAGAAAATTTGAAACATTTGCATACAACATTGCGTACCTACGTAAGATTTCCGTATATCTCGTGGATTTCCATTGCTGAGAAAATCTTGCATGAAATCTTGCATCCGAAGTATTTCTCTCGCCGGCCCGCATTTATCGAAATAACGTAACGATGACGCATACGCACATGAGGACGATGATACGTCGATACGTATTTTCTTAAGCTTCTCTCGTTATCATGAGAACTGAAGACGATGGCGTGCGGCTTGTTATCTTTCACCAGCCAGCGTAATTTCAAACCGTGATTCTGCGATTTCCGATTGCGCTTGAAAAAGCTTATGTGCGATTAACGCAAATAACTCCTCGAGAGCGTTTACGTATAATGATCGTACATTTGTACGATTACGGCAGTACACACAAGGTGTCTCGGAACTGACGTTAATTTTAATAATGTGATAAAAATGTTGAATTCTTTGAGAAATTAAAATTAAACTCGCGAGTTCCTGAATTACACGTTTATGCCGCTGAATATGTTTATATAATTCGAAAATAGATTTATGTGTAACAGCTTACATAAATATTTACGAACATTTTACGTTCTGTTTCCTTGTGTATTCTTGGCTCGACGAGAGTGCTTCGAAAATGTAGGAAAGGCGGGGAGGAGTCGCGACAGCGACTTTAATGCGAATTTGCGACCCTTTTTGCCACGCTTTGTAACGGCATAAGGGGTATGTGGCGGCATAGGAATTGTCCGGCGTAGGAAGTGTGCTCAAAGGGTGGATGAAGTAACCGAGGATAAAGGGGAAGCGAGTCAAACCAGAATTTGCTTATTACTTTTACATCGCTACAAAGAACTGACGTGCGCGATCTTCAAACTTATTTAGGTAAAATATTTTCTCCTTCGTCTTGTGGTTGGCATGTTATTAGCGATAAAACTTTTTCATACGTATGGTTCAAGTTTGTATAGAGGTATATGTACAATGAGAGGAAATAACTAACGTATATTTGAAAATCAGTGGTAAATATTACGGAGATATTTAAGAATTCCATACTTTTTTTCGTTTAATTTCATAATATATTAAATTTGTAAGCGAGTTGAATTAATTGAATTTGTTTTAAAACCGAATAGAGAACCGCTGGAACGAGTCGTGACGCAGGAATAGCATCGCGCCGATGTTGCATGACTGCGTTATGCATGTAGTCTATTATGTTTGAGACTTATAGAATATATATAGCTTTCAACTTGATGGCGAATGTAAAGGTCCGGACACTACAGCTGCTACAAGAACTTCTCTCATCTTCTGTTCGGAGCACGTTACTCCGATATTCCGATTGAGTATTAGCCTCATTAATTCCCACGCTCATTAACCGCCTTCTAATTGGCATCCAACGAAACACGTCCGCCGATCATACAATCACCGAAGCTTCACTATGAGGATATGATTATACATTCAAAATATTTTTAGCACACGTTTATTTGCACGGACCTTTCCTTTTATCTCTCTAAATATCTCTCCTCAAGAGAATTAATTTTATTATTAATTATTATTACCTTTCTATATCTTTAGATAAATTTCATTATATACTGACATTTAATTTATTTTCTTTTATAAATTTATAATATATATTTTGAAACTTTACCTCATTAGCTAAACCGCGAGTAAAGTGATCTTGTCGTTACCTCATTAGCTAAACTTTTGTACGTAATTAGTGATCGAGCCATGTCGATTCGCCTTTCGCGGGATCTAAAACAGGAAACAAAGTGGTTCTCACGCGGTCCGTTGCGCTTTTCCGCATGCAACATCGTGGCCGCTGAACCATTTTTAATTGCTTCGAAGATCGAGACATCCTGGCATTACGCCGTTTCCGGCATTGCTCACAATGGAATGATTATCGCGTATATACGGGTGAAAAGGGTGAGTTACGGTAGTGACGTCACGTCGAACATTGTTTCAACCGAGGACAAAATTTTTTTATTTAAATAAGCGGCACGATCGCATTCTCGGAAGGAGAATTTTTCATTTTATCAATTTGTCACACGAGTTACGTCTGCCTTTCTTTTTTCATAATAACCATAGACGTAATGTATTTTACGCAAGGTGATTAAATAATTTATCCTACTAAAAGAAAGTATAAAGTTGCCACACATTTGTGAAATAAACATTCTTATAAGCATTAACGAACGTTTCGCAACTCTCGATTTTTTTTACGAACTGTAACGTCCAGTATACTTTTTTCGTAATTTTTATTACGACTGTAATTTCTAGTACAGACAAATAATAATCTTATGTGCGGAGATTGGAACAAGCGAGATATTCCACGTTCTCTCTCGTAACGCTTTCATACACTTTCATAAATATTCATGAAATTGCTCGTCGCTGAGACAATTCGACTGTCACAGATAAAATATTCCCGGTATATGACCCTTGCATAATTTACATAATTCTTTATTTAACAATGATAATTATCAAATGTTAGATGTTTTTTTATTACTACTACTTTTTTAATTTAAATTTCTTATCTCGTATATACGGACGTGTTATACTTTTAAATTTCCTCGTTAATGATCAACGATAATAAATTTCTGAATTAAACAACGCAAAATAATGCTAGTAACGATATATTATATGTTATCGTATTTTTAAGTGAGAAAGTTTTGCTTTGAAGAAAGATGAGAAAGCATTATTCTCAGACGGCCGTTCTGTATGTTTTACTGATTCTTAACGCTTTCAATTCTTTTCGCATTATGACTTCCCGTCATACAATATCGTTTATTAAAATATTCTCCGCACGAAATCACGGGAAGAAACTGGAGAACATGCGCGCGCGTCTCGTCGAAACTTGTTCTGGACGACCTTACAATGTTAAGATTACCGAGCGAGATGGATTCCACGATCAGCGAAACAACTACACCCGATTTGATGTACGTACCGGTTTATATTAATCCCGCTTCGTTACACGATGAAACGTGACAAAAGCACCGCAGACATCCCAAAAAGTCGCATTTAAAAACGTCGTGCAAATCATTGTATTTTTGTGTGCATAGATTCGTTCTTGGAACGACGTTTTCACAATATGATGGTAACAAGAGCCGTAAAAGAATATGATCAATCGGATGCACGAATCATCTTGACCTTGCGTTAACACTAACACGCGTGCATCGACCGCAACACGCTTTCTCATCCGGCTGCGGACAAGGCCTTCGCGCGTTTATATCGTTTCTCAAGTCTCGCCAATAACGACGATAATGTTGCACGAAATGCACATTTCGAGATGATATTTCGTGTGATTTATCGCGCTTTCATACATACACGTATAACCAAATACATACACGTATAACCGAAAGATAGGAAATATGTAAAGTCATACAATTTTCTCTTATCTTTCGTGCTAAATAATCTTGTTTAATAGTTGCACAGCCATTTTTCCGCAGCAACTTTTCTTTCTTAAGCATATTCTCTTTTTTAAAAAATCTCATACTTTTTTTATCCATTTTTATTTTTAATTTACCTTTAGTGGGAGGATTGTAATCTTTTTCCGCACAAATTTAAAACTGTTTCTATTAATTTTTTAATTAATTTATGCAAAATTTATTATTAAAAAAATTACATTCAAGAATTATATTCGGTGTTCTGAATTAATCTGTATACTTGCTAATGCAAACGTATTCCAGGATGAAAATACTGATGTTGATAATTAAAGCGTTAGTACAATAATTCATTCGCTCTCCCAGAAATCCCAGTTACTACTACGAATCTACGACGAAGAAGGGGACGAAAAGACGACGGTTGACAATCGCTGCGCGCAGTTGAATATACTCGTTTGCATTTGATATAGTCAGACATTTCGTTGGAGTGCAAATTCAAAGATATTCGACTAAATTTATTTTCAAACGAAATCCTCACTTAAAATCGTATTTTACTTGCGCCTGAATAATTGATGTCGGGCAAATCTATTCTTCTCGTATGGATCATCAATAACAATTTATATTCAACACTCACGTGTGTGTGTGCGTGTGTATGTGTGCGCGCGCACGTGTGTGGGTGTATATGTTCGTGTTCGCAAAATGATAAAATCTCGATACATCTGCGTCGTATAATCTTTTTATAATATATTTCTTTCGTGATTCATTGGAGGTTGGAGTTCACGAAGTAAATTACAGCGATATCTGGAAGTATTTCATATAGGAAATTTCCTCTTCTACTGCTCTTTTAAAAAACATAAATTCTATATGTAATTTTCGAAAAATGTATTATTAAATTAGCTAAGTGAACATCAAAAAATTGCTATCTGTGTTTTAATCTAAAATAGCTGCGCGAGTATCGATCGCCAAGACCGCTGCTGCAATTTCCAATGTGAACGTTTCGTATCAGTTTCACGAGGTTATTGAATTAAAGAAGCAACTGCTCGACCCCTCTGTTATTGCAGTGTCCGGCAAGATATCTTATATGGGAAGAAACGATCGTCACACTGGATATTCCATCTATGAGTAGAGAGATCGAGCAAAACTAAAAAGAGACATGTATAATTTTATCATTAATTAATAAAATGATATGTATGTATATTGAACTATGCTCTACGATAAAAGATGAAAAAATTTAGCGTGAGTAACGGATATTTTCATATTTCATCATAAAAATGTTTACGTGTCTCCATCGTATCAGTATTGCATAATATTACAATAAAAATATTAACCTAATTAATTTCATAAGCATGAGCCGGCCATTCTGAAAGTTTATTAGCAAATGTTTACGTGATTTTAATAATTTGATGGCATGCTATAAACTGACCTTTGCGGCGACATTACGTACACAAATTAATCGATAAAGCTCGGTTTAAGGGCATGGGCGAAGGACTGCGATCAATTATGTTTAATCGTCCAACATTTCCTACTGGTTTAATGAAATACATCTCCAGTTACTTCATTAATTCCTTGTATTACACGATATAGGGAGAATTATATGTACTGCATGTTAAAACGCATGTCACGGGAAAGGAACGGCTTTCCCTTTAGCATCACCTTCTTGGTATACCGCGTCGTTGACAAATCGTATTTTGCCGTTCAATATTTATCAAATCACCAACGGGAGTGATGTAGTGTTATCTACACGTAGAAAATAATATCATATACATATATAAATTTAAATTAAAATAAGAAGTACAGTCAAATATTTTTGTGCATGCCCGTGCATATTTGCATATTTCACAGTAATATTTGAAGTTATATATAATATACAACGGACGAAAAAGGCGAAAGGGCAAATGTGGTGCGAAGGAGAGAAACAGAAGAGTGACGAAGAGAGCGATGAGGAGGAGAGAGGGGGAGGGGAGAGGGGGCGACAGAGAGAGAGAGAGAGAGAGAGAGAGGAGGAGGAGGAGGAGGCAAAGAGGAGGGAGCCACGAGGCTGCATCGATCCAGAAGCACCGTGTGTAAACCATCGAGCATAATCAAATTCCTTTTAGCCCGAGCTCGTGCACGATATACCAAGGTAGTTCTGTTTTTATTCAGAATAGTCGAATCGTGCAAAAACTCGGTTTATCGCTCTCGAATTAAGGTTCGACGTTTGCTACGACAAGAGATCTGCGTTACGCACGTTCTAATTGCCTAGTTTTAATTGCTCCGTTTAATAATAATTTTGCAATTCCGCGAATATGTTCCGCGCGAGCGTGAAAAATTAAAAAACAGTAACAATGTATGTTAAACGGTCGATCTATTTTTGCATAGTCTTACGAATTGCTTTCGTGTTTTTTTTCCGCGAGTAAAATTTCCAACTTTAAATTCACTTACGGACTTCTGTCAAAGATATTCTAGAGAAACATAACAATTGATAACAAAGATATCTTTTTTATCTAATACAGACATCAGCTCAATAATAAATTAATCAGCTTGTCTGATATGATTAAGAAATTACTTAATAATTATTGACGTTAAAAATAATTTATAAAATATATTTCTGAAGTCTCAAATAAGTAAAATTATTTACTGTCGTATTGTGTAATTTGAGACAATATTCTATTAAAAAATTGATACATATGTTCACTTTGGCTTTTGATATCGGTTAATAGCGAGACTATCTCATAGATCGATGAAGTATGGGTCGGAACTTTTGGGTCACCCTATATTTCCTGAAAGCATACTATTGGCCCATCTACTACTGCGTGCTCCAGGGTTTAATCTAACAGTGATTTATGCTTTCCAGCGGCTCTCAATAACGCTGATTCACACTACTTGTCGTTGATTCTGATTAATTCTATCGATCCTGTCAACGCACGTTTATTTTTTCAATTTTGCGACAAACACATTTCGCTCGACAACGGTTTATTATTATCTCTAATTGTGTTTGCTCGTCTCTGCGCGGCGCATTGAAATCACGTTGGTATTGTTGCGATCGTATTGCAAAAGTGTTCGGTTTACATTTTGCCTCGTATTGTTAGCTTTTAAAAGAACAAACGTGCGATGGGGATAAATACATGCAAACATTCAACATTTGTATTCGTATGTTGTCGAAAAGTACGTTGCATCGCACACATTATTTGTCCCTTGCTTCCATTTGATTCAACGTAATTATTCTACCAAAATTCAGAATACAATAGTGAAAATTGTGAAAATTTTTAGAAATTCTATTATTCATGTTATTTATAAATTCCAAATTTCATGTTTTAAATCGGATTTTAAACATAAATGCATTGCGTATATTTTCTAGTTGATACGAGTTTGATCAAAATGAAAATGTTTTCGTATTTTATCTCAAAATTTAATTCTTGATCCATAATCATTTTGGATCTGCTACAATATGTATACATTTATATGAAGAAAATGACCACCACTGCGTCGAGACGCTACATATCCCGTTCTGCGTATGAATGTGTTATGTATGCACGGCGAATATGTCAACTGCAGTATCGCGGATTTATCCTGGGCTCTCTGATTCTTCATCTGTTTTTCTTTCTTTTTCCGTTATTTTACAATTAATCATTTGTACAGTGAATTTTATGCGGTTTGTAACAGTCGTCGAAGCGTAATTCAAGCGACAAAAAAGGACAAAGACATTATCTAATCAATAACGCTTTGTGAGAACGTATTCATTATCGGCGGTCAGGCGGTTGAATTTTAATCGATGGTTATTATTTTGCAATTATGCCTTGCGTTTACATGCTACTAGCTTTAGATAACTCGAAAACAAAAGAAATTACAGCTATATATATACGAGAACACTTTTTATCATCATGTTGAAATTTAAACTAAAATTTTCTCTGTATACTTACACAGCTATTTCTTTCTCCCTTTCACTCGAAACACGTTTCTCTCTTGAAATCTATTTTCATTTAAGTTACAAAAGCCCATTTAAGAAGTTTGGTGAGAGGCGCGAGATAAAGAAGTGCTGGATACGAGATGATATTACGCAGACAGAAACTTTCGCGGCTATACTAATAATATGGTGGACATACTTCACCTTTATTTATACTTAATATAACATACGTTTGTAAAATTATATCCAGCAGCTGCGTATAAAGCGAAAGGTCATTTATAAACTAGAAGGTTGCGATAAAGGACTTATAAACTACAAGTTTTTCAATAAAGGATTTATTACTGTATGTTATTAAGAAGGAAAAGAAAGTTATAAATATCAGTTTATATAACTGAAAAGCTGCATTATAATATAACTGAATTTATATAACCGATATTAATCTATAATATTCATACTAATATTAATACTGATTATTATATTTAAAAAATATATTAAAATAACATTCTTTTGTCAATTTCTATATTGATCGTAAATCTTGAAACTGCTTGTAATATATAAATCTCCTTCAATCTCTCCGTTTCTCTTTTTTTTTATTACTTTTTTTTAGCTTTGCTTCGAAAGTCTAACAATGCAATTTGCGTTCCTCTGCTCGTCCCATCCGCTCTTCTCATACTGATAATTAGCCCCACCCAAGCCTTGGCCTAAGCTCTCCGACTTCATCCCCACTCTTTACTGTGTCTAGCGATACTGCCGTTTGTGATATCTTATCTATCGTCAGTGTTAGTAAATAACATAGTTAGTATTTTTAGGAAACTCATTACATCTTTATTTTCGTCAATCGTTTGGGTACATATTTTTTTACTCCTACCGCGTATTACATTTACTTCAAAAATTCAAACAACAGAAGAGTTAAAAAAAAATACATGAAATACCACAATTATCCATTTTCTTTTAGTATTTTAATAATTATGTACGATCCTTGAAAGTTATTCTTTCCATTAGTCTCGATTTTTGCGTGCGTTCGTTACATATGGAAAGCTCGCGAATTGATAGGTTATCGGTGTGTTTAGGATGCGTACGAATCGCCGTAGCAACGTCGGAATATCGTCGTACATCAACCACTCTGACTCGACACGCGACACGGTGCATCGACTCGATGTCGCGACGCGTCCGTGTGCGTGCATCGCCACGGGGTTGAACTGCAGCCGGCGCGTCGTCGCATTCGGCCGCACGGCTGCAACCGCGTCAGAACAATCGTGACGATATCGCACGCGTGTACACACGCTTCTCGCGCGAAACACGGAAGTCGCAAAGGGATACGTGCCGGAAGAGCGAAATCTCGCATTTCATCGAAATTCATTACCGTTGTCATGTAGTATAACTTCTTGACGCGGGAAGAGCAAGAGAATTTTATGAAAGAATTGTCACTCCATAAAGGACATTTATTGAAATTCCTTTTTTTATGTATATGCGGGGATGTTACACATGCGAGAAAGTTTTGTACAATGAGTCCAACTTGTCGCAAAGTAACTTCAAACCGATACATTTGTTTCGCATGCATCGTCTTGTCGTTGACAATGCTGTTTTCCGTTAAATCCACGACTTTGCGAACTTTGGAAATTGAATTACACGGTGCTTGTGGCGAAAACTCACAGTCGCCGCAAGCGACCGAGAACGAAAATAATCGATCAGCAAAATCGTGCTCGGCAAGTCGAATGAAATTCGGAATCCTCGACACTCCTAAGAAATAGTCCATAATAAATTTACTAAAAGTCGAGAAATTTTCCTTTGAGTCAATCGAGGATAATGAACTTCTTTTCAAAGTACAAAATTTTCTATGAAATGAAAATTATTTCAGAGCAAGGAAAGCGTGATAAAACAAAAGAAAATGTTCCTACTTTCATAAAATTTCGAGAAAAGCTCATAAAATATGTAACAAAATTTCAAGAGCATTTAAGTTGGAAGAATAAAGAGCTCTGAATATAAATAAAAACGACAAAGAATCTAACAACTTTTCATGCAGGTTTATTTCATGTCGAATCGCGACATAATCCGTAACATATTCCATACGCAATTTTTTTACGTGCGAGATTTATTTTCAGCATCGAATATTTGCTCGGACGAGAGAGAAAAAGAGACAGAGACAGAGAGAGGGGATGAATTGGCACGCGCGGACTACGCAGCGATGGGAGCAAGCGTGATTCAAACGGTACCGACCCTTTTTTCGTCGAGGCATCTCGATACGAGAGGTTAATCACGATCTTCGAGGTCGCGACCTTCTCTTCCGTAGAATTAACCCCTTGCATTCGGAATTGCTTCCTAGAATGGAGCCTAGTGCAAGTTATTCAACAAGATACATTGTGCTTCATTACGTAATCTCGAAATTATAAATTTGTATGTTAAACGATTATAAAATTATTATTTTACGGAACATTTAAATATATTCAAATGATCGTAAATATGTATTCAACATGAATAAGATATTTTTTAAGATCTCGTGATTAAATTCGATATGCAAGCGAGTTTAAATAAGGAAGAGCTAGCGAAACTATTAAATAATGAACTTAAAAATTGTATTTTTAATTACTACATCTGGTTCTTATTAGCTTTTCCTTATTGAATTTGTTTCTATTTGAATTTGCGTCTGTTGCACTTATTATTTCTTGTTTATTAAACTCGATGTGTTTAAAATGTAAATAATGTAGGGAGGAAATATATACAGTGGAATTTTGTATTTTTTTTTAATTTAAAAGAAATACACTCTATAAAATAACTTTGGTATGAAGTATTACGACAACAAGCTAGAATCAAGTTTATAAATTTAATATTATCGTAATATTTAATTTAATCGATATCATAATATTTAATATTATGGTAGTAGAAAAAGAATTTTTCAGGCATCTCTGTTTTTCTTGAGTGAAAATAATACTTTGCAGTTTTGCTCGCGCAAGAAATTAACGTGAAATAACGAGATATGATGCAAGCGTGATTCAATTATTAGATCGGACAGCGATTATTCTAATGTCCGTCGATGGCTTTCGACGACGAGAGCCGCTTGTGAATCGATTGAAAATTACAGCTCGGGAATTGGATCGGGCCCATCGCTAGCGCCGGTCGCGAGAGCCGTTGGAGGGAAGAGACGAGAAACACACGTCGGGGAGAAGCACAGCAAGCGAATAAGTGGGGGCGACGGAATGAGGCGCGTGGTAGAATGGCGGGGGTTGAAGAGGAATGGTGAGAGAAGGGCGAGATGAGACAAAGATGGAGAGTGGAGAAAGGGGTTGAGGGGAAGGGAACGAAAGGGAGGATGGCGCGAGCGAGCGAGAAAGACAGAGAGAGACGACAGAAGCCGGTAGAAAGGTTATAGTAGAAGGGAAACTACTATTGGAAGAACTCTCTCTCGGACGAGAGAGGGTGGGAAGAAGGGCAAAGGGGAGAGACGGCAGCGGGCCGTGGGGTTGGGGGAATATGGACGAATACACAGAGAGCTAAAAGATGAAAATATAACTCGAGCAACACACAGTGGCTCCCAAGCCAAATAGAACATTATGTCACGTATAAATAAAGTCGTTTCCGAACTTCGGCCCGATAGATATTGCAACGCCAATAAATTATCTTCCGTTGGCTGCCATATAAAGTCGCCCCGGGCGTATACGAGGTAATTCACGCTTCGCTTGGCGCGTTGCACAATTACCGAAAGAGTGTGTCTTTCTTACGGCGCGCGGAAATCGCTCGTGCGGAAAATTTATCGGATTATACAGAGTCAGTGGCCATGGAAACCACGTTCGGAAACGCGAGAAAAATTATTTTTGTTCTTGTCAAAGTTAAAAGCTTCCAAATAAATATTACTTATATATGTGTATGCATGTGTGAGTGAGTGCGCACGCACACACACATGTGTTATTTCATGTTTATCTGCTAAAAGCAAAAAGAGGTTAACAACCAAACGTATAATTATTTAAATTGTCACGTTAAATTCTCATAAAAAATAGACGGTAGCTGCATAATTATATATATATGCAATTATTACTGTCGGAAATAAATTGCTGTCAAAAAGAAAGAAACAACGAGATAACGCGTTAATAATCGAAACAAACTTATGTATGTAAACGTAATAATAAAACAAACTTATGTATGTAAACGTAAGCGCGCAGCTATGACGAAGTCATTACACATGGTATCGTTAAGATTGCGCAAGCGTTTGAACTCTGCTCGAATATAAGCGATAATAATTTATGCGTCTAATGCGGAAAGAGCAGAGGCACATACGGGGCAAGTAATAAGTCAAACTTCGCGAAAATGACGTCGCTCCGCAAGTACCGGCGAACAATTAAATTATCGTGGAGGCGGAGCAGATAACGATGCACTCGAGATGCAGCATAAACCATGGTTTATACCGCGTGGATTATGTACATATATAACATATCACGTAGTAGATAGAGAAAGGAGAGACTGTTACACACTCATCTTTCTCCTCTGTCCCTCTCTCTATCTCTCTCCCTCCCACCCACCCTCTCGCCCCCCGTGACAGTTGCATCTCTCTGCGAAAGCTTTCGCACGTAAGTTCCTGGTGTTCCCATGTAGAGTCGCTAGCTCTCAATTGAAAATCGGTACAAGTACGACGAAAAGCATGTAGGTAAATGGGAATCCTACCGGATGAATTTTTTCCTGCCAGAATCGCGAATCCCTTTTACATTTAATTTTTACTCGCGACCATTTCGCGGTCTCTCGATGATAATTTATTTATTTGCATAACAGTAGTGGAGTAAAAGTCTTGTTGTTAATCGCTGCACACATTATATATTATATCGATTCTATTAATAGAAATTGGATATCAGGCTCCGTGATAAAGCAGACTTTTGCCGTAATAGTGGAAATAAATAATTAAACTTTAATTCGTAGTACAAATACGACAACAATCTCCTTCTCTAATTATCATTAATGAATTATCTGAAAGATAAAGTTCTAATATATTTTAGTATTTTCTCCGCAGACCATTGGATGTCAATAAATTACTGATAGTAATTTTGTATGCATATATTTTGTTATATATATATATATATATATATATATATATATATATACCAGAATAAAGTATAAAATATTTAGTAAATTAGTGATTTTTTGATAAACTTATCTTAATACTTTTATATGCAGAATGAGAAGAATCATCGTGTAAAAAAAATTATATGTTTTTATTTAAAAAAATCGAGTTGAAATCTCTCTTTGTGGCTCGATACACAATAAGAGTATTGTCGTGTTAAATTATATTACCCCTCGAAAGCATAAAACCTTGTAGGTTTCATTTTTCCCCTATTACCTATAATGGCAAAGTTATTTAAGTTAATGAAACTGATTAGGCGGAGTACTCTGTGTGTATGTATTATACATATGTATATATACACACACTCGGAGAAAACAAGATAATTCTGATTACAACGTATTACCCAATATAACCCTGGAATTTAAGCATACCCAGCAATTAATTACAAGGTCATAAAGACGAAAATAATTTTGAGAATCAAATTATAATCATATAAAATTATATCATAAAGTATGACATTAAAAATTAATATACATTTTTTATTAATTTCATGTAACGCAGTAATTATTGTGATAAATATTACAATTATTCAGCTGTTTTATTACTATTGTTAGTTTCGATTTAATTTATCAATTTATCGCGATTTAATTATCGCGCAAGCGATAATTGTTACACATATAAATGTTTATTTTTCAAATGTCCGTAATTCACACAATCCACATACAATCGAGAAATGTTTTTCTTTGCAGGACGAGGTGCTGACGATTTCAGAAAAGGTAGTCGTCCGCGTGCACGACCTAGTCACATGGCTCTCACCTGCGTTGGAATGGTCGTGGGGCCGAGAAGTGTTCTATCCGACGACGCCGACGTCGTCCCCGGAGACCAGTCCGCTGAGATACGAGATGCCACAGCCGCAGGTGCTAACGGACCCGGGAATCGACTTCTCGGACGTCGAGAAGCAACAGAAGGAATACGAAATTAACCTGAACTCGTTAAAAAACCCGGACAACTTCCAGACGAAGGTGGTGGTACTCTCGTATCCCAGGTACTGTCGCTATCGAGCCCTTCTACGTAGACTCGAGGGTGCCGAGCCTTCCTGGCTGTGCTCGTCCATCGCAGCCGCGTTAGGAGGCTTCACCGCGACGCCAGGCACCAAGGTGCTCTTCTGCAGGGACACATTCGATTATCCGGATCTCGAAACTCATGAGCTGCTGTGTAATCACTTGGGTATGTATGCTTGTTATTGTATGGTTGTCTAGTTTGATTAAAGTTAATCACGATTCGGTTCTCTCAAGTAGAATAGAAAATCAAAACAATGTCATATTGACCAAAACATGATATAAATTGATTAGTATAACGTCGAATTGACTTTATTTTGACCTGACCTGACTTCCCGTTCTATTTGGGACCTTGCGAGAGAATTAGTTTCTATTTGCTATACATCTGTTTACACGATAGCAGATGTCTGGCAAATCTCACAACACGACCGGTCGAGAGACGAGTTCTCTTTGGCGAGATGAAAAAACAAATGAAAGGACGAACTTTTCTTATTGATAGTATTTTTAATAGTACTTTTCGAGCAATATTATGTTGAGTGTGCGAATGTTCGTGTTTGTGTGTTTATGCGTGTGTTTAATTGGACGCCTTTGTGCGTCGTGCGTCGCGTTTAACTTGTAACGTACGACCTTAGAGTTTGTTTACTTGGTACTTACGAACATGTATAATATGTCACTATACATAGTACGCATTATCTATTAATACTAAGCAGTGACATTATTGTTGTTAACTTTTACTTATCTTTCGAGAGAAATGGCAATCTCTAGCAATTATGAAAATACTGATGACTTTTAATACTAGAAGTTCGTGGCGATAGTCTTTCGATATTGCAGTTATTTATTACCAACTCTAATCAGTACGCAAGATATAATTAAACACATACATGCAGCGTGGTATTTACATTTAAAATAATTTTTCTCGAAAGATACGCAATTAACAAAAGGAATTTATTCCATTCTTTTTTCTCTCTCGCAATGATTTGCTTTCTGTTAAGCTTATTGCGATTTATTAAACATTCTATTTAACTTTTACTGGAAAGAATTTTTTTGAATGAGCATTACTTTCGTAAATAGTCGACACTCTGGTAAAAGAGGGAAAATACGAGGCGTAAAATATTTTAATCATGTTTAATACGAAACATGAAACTCTGAAAATAGAATTTTAGAACGTTCTCGATCAAACTTTTCTCTCTCTCTTAATCATATATAAATTAATATAATACAATATTCTGTTTGAATAATGAACAAATAAACTGTAATCGATATCTCTATAATGTAATGAACAATTGTAATATACTTTTCTACAATGATATTTACTTTAATGGGTTTCGCACGAGTCTCTCTCGTGAATAATAAATTCAAGTTTCACGCGAGAAGAATTCGAATAGGAAACGAGAAAATGAGAAGCGATATTATTTTCGATTCTCGCGCGTTGTATTCGCCCGGGTGGGACAACACAAAGATACCGATCGGCAAAACATAACAACAAGCTCGCTTAACGATATAACGCGACTAGCCCCCCGCGCCGGCGCTGGGAAAAAACAGTTTGCGGCACGCTGTTTCATTGGACCGCGGCGCTCGATGCGGGAACGATCCCGAAGGATGTAATAGACGAGATAAGGCCCAGCGGGCGCGGGCGCTACCGAATGTGGTTAAAGCGTACATAGATCCCATTGTACGGAGTCCGTCGCCGAATCCGTTCGTCATCGCGTTCGTCGTTTACCCGACGCATCGGTCGTGCGTAAATCGACTCGTTTCGAGCCGGGAGACAAGCGGCCGCGTGCACGCATGATCCTGCGCTCGTTGACGACGACGACGACTCGCGTGCATTCGTCCGACGTTCGCGTGCCAGGATCGAGCCGATCGAAAAACCGGGGAAGCCCCCCCGCCCCCCGCCGCGTCGAAAATCGCCGGCCAGTGTCGCCCGATTTCGATTCGGCCGCGCGAACAAATTGCGGTTTTTCGTCGCGCGATCGAAGTGCGGTCTTTTTTTTCTCGCTGCGCGATCCGGTTCATCGCGCTTTATCACGATATATGTGATACCATCCATCGCGATTCGTAGCCGGCCGACAACGTAGCGGAATATCGTGTGTGCGACGGGCGGGCAGTAGTGCAAATTGTACAGTCCGACGGACTCGTGCCACGCGATTCGAGTTCTCGGCTGTATACGCGTGTCGTGGAAAATATCGCTTCTGGAAGCGGACCGATTATCAGGCGCCAGGGATCTGGGAGAGGTCCTCGCGCGAATTTGTCCTGGTGATCGGGGTGAGAGGACTTCGACGACCAAGTCTGTGAAACTCGTTTGTTTCGGCCGTCGGCACGCTCGTCGTATTTTCGCCGGGTTTACGTTGCCTACGGAAAAAAACTGTCGTCGCTGTCGTCTGAAAATTATTATCATTATTATCGTGCGGCTGTCAATAAAGCCTGTGATCGTGAGTGTCGGCCGACGGGAAGACTTCACCACGGGAACGATGGCCATTGTGATGAGAATTCGGAATAATAAAGTGGTTTACCTAAATATACCTGGTAAGAGACGACGAAATGTATCTGTAAGGCGGTTGTGAAAGAACATCCGGATTTTTGTACGCACGCAGATCGATTCTGTTATTGAAAACGTGCTTTCATCGAGCGTGTGTACACGTGTGCATAATACATGTGGTTTTTGCACCAAATTAATTCCTACACCACAAACATGGGGCATTTAGTGTCCGATCAATTTCCATCCATGCAAGTTTTTTCCACCCGTTACACTAGATTTTATTTTTCTCCAACGTGAGGCATTCGTTCTGGAAACCTGGAAGTATGTTGAAGATTTTTTAAACCATTTTGAAGAAGTGGTCAGACTCGAAATACCCATGTTTGTATGGATAAGGCATTATTTTCCACGTTGTATCGTAAGGGTTAAGTCAAAATAATTAGGTGGGGTGAGAGAAATACGAGCCATTTTTGAACAACGGAAATGTTGCGTTCCTAGTTTTTCTGGAAAGCATAGATTGTTGTTATTGATAGGAATCGAACGTCGGTATTCGAATATTTCAGCCTGCAGTTATTGTTCAATTAAAAATCAGCGGCGTAATTATTATGTGATTTTGTGATCAAATTATCGTACGTAAACATATATCTTGAATAACGGCAGAAATCAAAGCTGCGTAATTACAGGTTACATTTCTAGTATAATATTTGTGCGACGGACGTTAAACGGACGAAGAAAGAAATTACGCTTTGTATTGGATTTTATAACGTGTGAATTTTAGTTTATGAAGACCATTGGTTAAATAAAAACTTGAGAATGGTCGATCGTGTTATAAATCGCGTTACTACGAACTTTCGAGTCACTTCGATGTCCTGATCTGTTTATTGATAATATTCCACACCAAAATAAATAAATACCCTCCCGACCTTGTAATCTACTACCGAGGTATTCAACAGGTCACGTGTGCTTATCGTGTTCACTATTATGCTACGACGTTAATGCCTGAAACAGTTATCTCAGTCATAAATGAAATTATTTTACGTTTATCTAATTCGTCACGTGTATCTACAGGCTGTACAATAATGTTACGTGCACACATAAATAAGTATCTCACCGTAAGAGATGCATCATGAAAAAATTAATTTTTCATAAACCATAACCATAAAGCTTTTTTTTTATTGGTATAATACATTTTACAAATCTCTTTCTCTTTGAATAACAAGTTATTTAATTCGCCGAAGAGAAGAGATCAAAGTGGAATGAAACGAAATCGTTAAAGATTTTTTTTTTTCGTTAAGATGTTAGAATTATAAGCAAAAGAATACGGATGAATCTAACGTGATGATTGAGTATATATGTTTGTGATTTTCAGCACCGAAGCTAAAAGGCAGACCTCGAAGAAAACGTAAAAAGCGCAGCGCTTCGCCGGGTGAATCTTCGAATGAGAGCGAAGCCTCGGTGGCGTCGACGTCAAAAAGCACGTCGGCGATCACCAACACCAGCTTGGTGATACCCACGGTCGGAAGGCCGCCCTCGTCCGGTATACGTAGGAGCGAGAGGAAGACCAGCGCGGAAGAAAAGAAGTTTATCACCGATGTGCAGAGTTTTATGAACTCTCGGGGTACGCCGGTCGGAAAGATGCCACTGCTGGGCTACAGGCAGAGTCAGTATCTTATTTTTTTCTTCGGATTTCTCTTATCCGATGACCGGATCGGTCTTGCCACCGGAAGGGCAAACCGATTTCTCAAAGCAATTTTTCGAATTTCTATCCGCGCTATCCCGGCGGCGACTTGGCTGCCAGACTGCAAAGAGCTAAGACACAGCAGGGTTTCCTTCTCGCAAAATCAAGATTACAATTGGTCCCGTGTTTACGAGCCTGACAATCATTTTTTGTCCTTTATAGTCGATCTGTTCCTGTTCTATACGAAAGTGCAACTGCTTGGTGGTTACGATTCCGTCAGCGCTGGTCGCCTTTGGAAAACTATTTATGACGACATCGGTGGCAACACAGGTTCCACTAGTGCGGCAACTATTACACGTAGACACTACGAAAGGTATAAAGTATTTCAATGGATAAATTCTTATCACGATTGTCTTTACTTAAATATCTTTGCGACATATATACACATTTTTACAGCGATTTTTTAATATGCGTTATCCAAATTGCGCCCAAATTATAATAAGATTTTGTTGCAGATTATTATTACCTTATGAAAGATATCAACGAGGAGAAGAGACAAAAGTGAGATTGAATCACGGACGACGTACCAAGAGTATGAGCATGTCCGAGGATTTAGATATCAAGGAGGAACCAAGCGATCTGTATATGTCGGAGACACCTCCACCTATAGATGCAATTCCTACGACCACAACACCACCCTTACCAATAATATCAGCAACAACGGTAAATGGCACTAATTTAACATGAAATTATACATATTTAACACAGCTCAGATTATTCATCCGTTATCCTTTCCACTTGCAGACCTTACTCTCCAGTGAGAAACCCAAAACTGAAACAGGCAAGACATCCTCGTTACGTAGCGTGCGAGTGAAACCGGAACGTCTGAAGTCCTTGAATACAATAATCGCCAATAACGCAACACCTTCCAGCCAGCAAGCTAACCAACTGCCAAGTCCACCGCCATCCTCCAATACGTCTATCTCAACGCCCAATAGCACACCTTCCACAACGCCGACGAATGGTACCAGTAACAATCAGAGCGTCTTGGAGAGGCAGCTCAACAGTCCTTTGATATCCCAACAAGTTCCACCATCGTGTTCGCCAGGCTTGCCCGTGACTAGTGTAGCGACAAATGCATCGGTTGTCACTCTAACGCCTCCGCCTGAGAAGGATATGAAGGAGATAAAGTTGGATCCCAAGCAGACGAATCTACTGGCGCAAGGCAAGGAAAACATACCACTGTTCGGCGGCGAGAAATTCGCGGAAAAGACGATAGTACCGCCGGTCTCTAGATCGCCGGAAGTGATTGACCTTGAAAACGAGAGCGACACGAGTCGGGACAAAATAATCATTCCTAGCTTCAAGAAACGCAAGCTCGAGATTTTGCGCGAAGGCGGTCTCGAAGTCACCGCCGTCGATCTGGACGCGCGACCTAGCGTGATTCAGACCAACGTCGCCATGTCGCCGCAACAGCAACAGCAGCAGCAACAACAACCGGCTACAATGAAGTCCACTGAGGAGAAACAACCGATCTCACCGTATCCGCTTCCAGTCACGCCCAATTCCATTCCCAAGTTGATATCCGTCACCGTCACGCCCGACATAGGACACATGTTACCGTCACCTCATGAACATCAAAATCATCAGCCGCGAATATCAGCGATTAAACAACTACCGGCTCATCACAACAATAACAACATTAGTATGATGAACAATAATAATGTAACGAACAGTCGGGTGATAAATCTCGGTAGCTCGAACAATGCTGCGCTGTTACAGTTATATGCGAACGCGAACGTCGTACCATTGACAATTTCGTCTGCGCAGCCAAATCATCGTTTCGTTCCGCCAAATATTCCAAATGGCAGGTTATTACCGCCGAAGGTAACACAGTCAAGGTCGATATTTGTGCACAACGAAAGGACGGTTTACGGAAATCCCAAGGATATTTTTATCTCTCCACCAAAATATCGTTTGTCGCATCCACATCAACAGCAACAACAACAACGCTCGCAGCATCCGCAAATGAGCTGTAACAATGACATCGGACAAGGAGGCGTTCTTGATCTGACGCAAAAATCCAGCGAAAAACCGACGTTCCCTAGGCCCAGTCTAGAGATAGTCAGAGTACCTGTAGTACAGAGGCCTAATCCGTTAAATCTGGACGTGCGGAATTCACCCGCCAAGGACAAATTGTCGGATAGATCTGTCGTCGAATGTCCAAAGCGAGTACCCTTCCCTGCCTACCAAAATGTAATCGATAGTCGAACTATCGCGTCGAACAACCTTGAGATTACGTTAGTGAATCCCAAGCATAAAAACAATCATCACCTCATGCCGTCTCACGTTCAAATACCAAGTCCACCTAATAAAAGCAGTACGATAGGTACGATAAATAGCACGCAAAGGAGACAACAACAACCACAGCAACAAGTGAATGGAAAGTATACAGTGAGAAGCGAGCCGGTTTCGCCATACACACCGAGAAAGCCAAACCATCCCATCATACCGAACGTACCCAATTTAAATCATCTGAATCACGGTGGAAGTTCGTTTCCTAGAATGCAGGCAACGTTACAACAACAACAACAGCAACAACAACAGATGAGTATCGATAGGAGGAAAGCGACTGCGGAGGCCGGCAGGGATCATCAACATCGTAGGATTAGCGAGGGCGAGAAATCATCTTTGGCAGCGCAACAGCAGCAGCAGCATCAGGAATCTAGGCAGAACGAGGCCGGGCGACGGCACAGTTTACCCAGCATACCATCGGGATTCGTGCCGACGGTAGCACAAAACAACTCTACCTATCCGTTGTCGCAACTGCCAAACGCGTCCGGCAAGTTCCTACCAATTCTGGACCCCATGTACTACTCCGCGTTCTACAACGGTTTGTTCCCACCGCCGATTCCGCCCACAGCAGCTGCTGCCGCGTCGCCGTTTTTGCCGCCGGAATTTAGCGCGTATTACAAGGAATTACTCGCTTCCTCGCAACCAAGACTGACGGGGATGATGGGGCAGTCGCCGCATCAACAGCCGGCCGCTCCAACGTCTAAGTAGACAATGGGATCTCAACATGTAGGGTTTCCGGCATAGCGAAAAATGCTTTGATTATTAAAGAGACAAGGATCCGTCGGACTTCTTCGCTGTCGAAATGTATATCAGCGAGTGAAGCGATATAATAAGAGTGATGCGGTTCATTCAAATTACCTATGTTCAGTTATATTGTTTTTATTCGATTAGAGGATTAACAAAACGAAATTATTCACACTATTCGTTCATGGTAGAACAATGATAGCCTCACAGAGTCTCGCGGAAAGATAAAATGAAATATCGGCTAGACTAACGCAGATTTCAAATATATCTTTAAAGATATATCTCTAAGGTTACGTCATACGTTATATATAATTATGAATATTTCTGATATTTACAGAAATATTTATAATGCGTTTGATGAGAGAGACATAATTGATTTTATTGCTCGCATAACATTTTGTTATCGTTCGATCAGAGAGACACAGAGTTAATATAAATAATATTTAATAATTAATAATAATATATGTTATATCCGGTATAAGTATGTGCGGGTATATTACAAGTCTTGCCTCTGAAAGACTAAGTTTTTGGATTTATCTTTGCACGAGACTCTAGAGGATATCGAATCTATTAAGAAAAAGATCTCTGTGATAAAAGTGCGACAAAATGTATTGCTATTCAAGGAGACAGTCGATGGAATCCACAGAAAGTCGTTATTTTTATATGTTTATTTTATATAAATTGTTTACGCGCGTTTTTGAGTTTCAATTGATGTTACGAGGCAAAATATTCTAATTTGGAAGCTCACATTGTCTGTGCCATGCTTCCGAACGTTTCGTTCTCTGAGCTTTCAGAGGATGATTATTTTTTTCTTTTCTTCTCACGTTCAAATACGTATTTTCGAGTATCGTTATTATTAATTTCAACTCGTTCTTTATTTTCGGTTTTCGTTTTGCAAGCGCACATTTTGATTTATTTTGAATGCACCATGTGATAAATCCGATGTAAAAAAGAAGAAGAACAACAGCAAAAACTTGGCTGGCGGATCATCGGAGTGTATAATTGTGTGTAACGGGGGTAAATCTTATGTAGTAACGCTCGCGAAAACCCTATGTACTGTATAAGCTAGACAATTTTCATTATAATAATAAAAAAATGAAACACTCGTACACAATCACATACACTGTTCTGTAGTCACCTCTAATGATATAAGCGCACGCATGCAATGTTATAGCAGCGACATGTATATAATGTATATAATCACGTAAATCATTAAGCTAGGCAAATCCTACATTATCTTTCAACATTACGTAAGGAAGTTAAGTTTAGTAAGTGTACACAGGCTGTCTTGCTCGTGTGGCCAACGATTGTCGTATCGCTGTTTCCTTACGAGGAACGAAAACAATATTTTGCAGAATATTTCCGATAGTCTCTTTTTTCGCTCGGAAGACATTTGTGACGATCTTTCGCTTTCTGACGCGTAGGAGCGCGCAGTGTAAATCTTTCATTTCACCTCGATGAAAAAGCAACGGAACTGAATGCGCAATAGACCGATTGTTACGCGATCGCTACCAAACGTGATCGAACATCGCGGGCCACCACAATACTTTGAAGAATACAGATTTAAAAAAAAAATTACCGGTATATCCATGTTAAATGTAGACATATTGATAGAATTTGTTCGTTTTAGGATACTCTGATCAAAAAGATACTAATAAATATGAGAATAACGTTATAAAGCATTCGTAACCCTAAGACGTACAAGAGGAAGAAAGATCCGTTTCCGGGATCGTTCTGGCGAAAAAAAAGAAAATCAGATTTCTATATTGATGT
Organism: Crematogaster levior; assembly: GCA_901521435.1. Lineage (NCBI taxonomy): Eukaryota > Metazoa > Arthropoda > Insecta > Hymenoptera > Formicidae > Crematogaster > Crematogaster levior. The sequence continues at coordinate 78,642 of CABEGB010001069.1, forward strand.
CTTTCAAGAGTATGAAATTGTTCACGTTTTGTCGGATGGTTCTTTCGTGATGACAAAGCGCGTTCCGGCGCTGTTTGCGAGACCGCGGCTGATTAACAATAGCCTTCCAGTGGTATTCAACGGGTCGTGAGATAGAATTGTCGATTATCAACAGCGCGAGGGTCACAAGTCGAAAACGAGACGAAACGGCGAAACGCTACCACTGTTGTTATTTTTGTAAGACCGCGGCTGATTACCGGCGACCCGGGCGCGCGTCGCGACCATGCCGTCGCGTCGCGCGGCTTTTCGACATGGTGCTATGCGACGAAAAATTCTATTGTAAGTCTTTTCGAAAATTTTAACGGGCGTTGTTGGGTACCAGTGGATCTCTGGCGCGATCGCCCGAAAGAACTACATACACATACACACACATACACAAACACAACAAAACATTAAGATAGATCTTCACGTCCAAGTCTGATAAACGTATACAGAAACGAGAAGTTAAAGGGACTCCACGGGTTCTAGCGTATGTATAAAGAAAGGTTGGAAGGAGATAGTCAAGTATACGGATCCGTTATGATTGCGACTCGGTGTATCGCGGGATCCGAGTACAGGAAAGCGAGCGAAGAGGACGGTGAAGCGGATATTGTCGAGTCTCCGCAAAGGAAAAAAGGCTTTTACGAGAATACGTGCCATAAAAAAAACTGATTAGATAGCGACTACACAGGATCGAACGACGGCGACGGTCATTTGTACATGCTTTTGACGAGTCCCTTAACAGTTCGAGAAACTAAGGAGGTAGACGCGAATCGAAAGGGGAAAGACGATTAAGAATAATAACAATGTGCAAAGAATTCCACGTGGAAGATTTTATATGATTTTTTCGTTTACAATTCTGTTACCGCGATTGTTTTATAAACCTCGAGTCCTTTTTTTTAGCGCGCGTGCGAGTGTACGAGATAAAACGTGCCGATGAGTGAGTGAGTGAGTCGTGGGAGAATCTTGGAGAGGAAGAGTCTACGATTGTTTTCGTTTTTTTTTTTTGCGAGTTTTCTCATCATTTTGTATACTTAGTAGAGCGATTTTAGCATAACCCTCGTTTTCCCACTTTAATAATAGTAATTATTACGATACAAATATTTTTTATTATATGGGCATTTCAGTTCCTAAGTTGGAAATAAAATATCTACTACAAACGAATCTTTCTTATTGCGAACACCAGGCGAACTATCGTGTCCGCGCGATCGTAAGAACGCATTTTTGCTCTTTTCCAAGAGAAGCTGAAAGCCGCAGATTTTTTTATTTCGAAAAGTTTTACTGACATCTGTTTCCACTACGATAAGTATATTTTTTCGTAGGTTGATCATTTCTTTAAATTTCTCTCTTCTTCATGAGAAATAACAGTAATTTATAATTTTTCTTACTTTCCTTACAGAGAAAATATAGAGAAATTTGTACGTTGAAAGCATAGTAATAATTTAAACGATCATTTTCTTTCAATAATAATATTTCTAAAAACAAAAATGTACATAAGCCTTTTTTTGAGCCGAACATTTATGCAAATAAAATAAAATAACGAACAAAATGTAGGATACAAAATTATATATTAAAATCAATCGGTACGCAAACGTTGACGTTCGTTATCTTATTTTATTTGCATAAATGTTCGGCTCAAAAAAAGGCTTAGGTACATTTTTGTTTTTTGAAATTGGTGAGCCATTCTAATTTCTTTGTTTTTATATTTATTTTTGAATATTTCTCTCATGTATTGGCAATTCACATGTGCATGTATTATTAGAATCGTAGATGTTATAATTGCTTACCGTGCGCAAAATAGAGCGTCGAAGTTTCAACTTCTTGCGAGACAGAGTTCGCGGACGGGATCGGTAAGAAATTAAGATGCCAGAATGGAGTTTTAGTCATGAGAAAGTATACGCGCTTCCCCATGAGCATGCTCGTCGTATCGTAATCGAGAAACCGCTTCCCATTGGTCCGGCCGTCAACGCGCGCCGTTATGAACTCGGCAAAACGGCTGAAAAACGAAGGAAAAGGGACGTGAAGCACCGCGGCGCGGAATGCACGGACACATGTGCCGCGAAATTTAAAATCTCTTTACGGCGGCCATAAACCCATAACCTGTTTAACCAGTCCGGCGACGGCGGACTACGCGGACATTTTACCTTCGCAAAATCATTTCTATTCCGTTTTTTCCTCGGCCGTTGCCGTAGTTTTCCTCTTCTTGTTCCTCTTTTCTTCCCCTTATTCCACCACGGTTGAGTTCTTTGTTTTACGTGTTCGTTATCGGAGCATCCTCAAGTCACGTGTCCAGTCAAATCCGCACAATTCCACTGGCAAATCGCGGGATCGAGAAACGGAATCGCTTTTCGGTAACTCGAACGCTTCTAGGATGGTAGAGAGTTTTCTGTGATGAACGATACGTCATGACGATGGTTTTCCGTTTCGTAAAACTCTTGCTGTGAAACTCCGTCACAGTCCGAACGATTTTAACCCGCCGTTAGTCGCAATACCCAATAAATACACATTCAGGCTACATTTATTTTACTAACTTTCAGTTTTTTAATCTTTTTATCCATCCTAATATTTTTGTCAATTTGTGCTTTATATTTTTTTATATACTTTAGTGCCTATTAGTCAAGTACTAATGAAAGAAAAATTGTTGCAAGAAGCAGAGTAATGGAAAAATTATATAGAAGTATATTTGTGAGATACACATTGCGATCATTCATAGATGAAAAATAGTGCGACTAATGGAAGGTTAATTATAATTGCCAGTGAGGATTACCAGTAAAGAAGTCGAGGCTCGCTCTTTTATGAATTTTGCAAGATATGGATTATTCGGTCCAATGTTTTATGAATTGCGCAGAACGCAGAGCGCCGTGCATGCAAGAATGCTTTCACGAGCGTATCACTGCATTCCGGAATGATCAACTCAAGCTTAAAATTTAAAGAAATAGCTTATTCATCCGATTGTTTGTTCTTCTTAATTTATGTCATAACAAAAAGTTTCATAAAATTGTTAGTCTTATATATAAGATAATCGAAAGAATGCGAATTTTATATATAATTTTATAATACAAAAAATTTATAATATTATACAATATTGAGTCACTTTAATTTAATTTCTACGTTTAATATTAATGAATGGAGGTAATATATGCTGAATAATTAAAACAGAAAGAGGGGAAAAAATTAAGTGTTGCTCGCACGCATATGGATAGAGAGGCACACAAATTGTTAAATTTCTTTATCTAAGTGTACTATTTGTAAATGACACAATTATAACTTAATTTTTAAAAAATATTTTCAGTTTTAACATTAAGAAGAAACGATTAGTGTACACAAAGCGTATACAATTCGTCTCATCTAAGCATCTTTTTATCGATTAATTTTGGATCGTGCGTGGCACGATTGAAGAACAAGTAAAATGATACCTTTCCGTCGAAAGGTAAAGACAATGATAAATAATTGGTCGAAAAGACATCGTTGACGTCAAATCGACACATTTTACGATTCGATATCTTTTCAATCATCACTTTTTACTAAGAGAATAAATCGGAAAATGTCGGGTAAACGAATCTCCCCCCTCTCTTTCTCTCTCGATTTTTGCTACAGTAGTCAAGGTATACACGAACACCCGGTATCTTACGATGCACGCGAGTGTCAACCTCCTATACGCACAGACGCTTCGCGAGCGATCCAGGCGGTGGGGTAAAATCATGTTTATCTCTCCATTCACCCCCCGGTAACAATCGGCAAACACACGGCCGCTGTAGTGTCGCACACCGCCGCATGCCAAACCGCCCTTATGTACACTGCGGAATCGCCCGCAGTTAGATCTGCATTCGTCAACCGGAAATCCGCTGGAGCATCCGCAGGTTTCCCCGATCGTCGACGTCGAGGCGACGAAACGCTTTAATTTCTTCATCGATACCGTCCGATACGGCCGTGCTTGCGCGGGTGGCCGAGCTTGGGTGGTCGCGGCCGATCGTGGATGACGTCGCGCGAAAGGGTTATTTACGTAATCGTGCTCGCGCTCCGCCACACGCGCGATCGGTCGGTCGCGATTATTAACTCGCCGCGGCGCAAACGTGCCCGCCGCGAGCCTCTCAAATTATATGACGTAGAATTTTTTTGCTGCGTTTAAAAAGGATTAACGACGCGAAATTATGCGAGGGCGCCTTTTTACGTCGCTCTTAACCGCGGGATATAAGTACGTGCTTACATCGCGATTCTTGCAAGTTTCTTGCGTGCGCGCGGAGAGACGTATAACAATTTCGAGCATTTAATCGCCCGAGGAAAGTGAGACGAGTTGAAAACAAAAATAAGGGAAAGCGTTAACGAGTAAAACGCAAAAACAAGTAGCTGCGTTTTAAATGCATTAAATACCGAGAGCTAAAGCGATCGTGTTTATTCTTTAAGCGGAATACTTACTGCTAACTTACACAATCTTTATTTTCGAGTAACCGAGATTCATAAAACATCCATCAAATGCATCTGATATCAGTTATTTTTCCTGCTTTTATCTGCACGGAAAGATTCTGAAATCGGAATTGTCATTGCCTTGAGGGAAAAGACAGCGGTGGTCTGATAGCCGATCACAAGAAAAGAAATGTTAACATGGCTGCAAAGAAGCATCAATGGATCGCAAGATACGTCTGCGTTCATAGAGGTTCGCCCGATAACCCGAGGAGAAAAACAAGTCAAAATAATGTTAATTTGACTTGTCATGTCATATGTCATTTGACGTATCATATCGATCAAATTATAATAAAAAAACGTCGTGTTTTGGTCATGATTTGGTTCAATATGATGTCAAATGTCATTAAATTGATACTTTTGTTCTGCTTCTCCTTGGGAAGCGTGTTACCGCGTTGTTCACAATCGCGACGGTGAGAAACTACAGACACATGACATAGCGCATTTGCAATAATATTATCCTGGTATACGAATGACAAACATTATGAGTATTTAAACAAATTCAAACTTTACTTCGCCAGTGAATATTAAACAATAATTTCGATTGCTTATTGACCCGTCTGGCAAATCATCTTCTTCCTGCGTTTAAAAGTCTGACAAACCAAGTCGGCGCGCAGCTTATAGATTGATATTGAGATCAAGAAGATGATTTGCCAGACGGGTCGATAAGCAATCGAAATTATTATGAGTATTGTATGCCTTTCGTCTGTTTCAACGATAAAACTTCTTTCCGACATCGCTGGAGTACGAGAAATTACAAAGATGCGCTGTCTATTTTCTAGATGTTTAATCCTTAATAAAAATTTCTTAATAAGAAAAACCATATAATCGCGATGGCTATTAAAAAAAAAAGTACCAATCAAGAGTATTCAATCCAATTAACGCGGCGGCAAATACATTCAAAGTGGTATCGACAGATGTCGTTAGGAGGTCATACGCGAGTGAGGATAAAATAAGAATAAAAAGTAGAAAAAAAGTCACAAAACGGCCGAAAACAAGCTAAAAGCGAAAATAGTATCGTTTTTTCGGTGAAAGGAACCGTGTCGATTGATCTAGCCACGTTCGCCACGGAATGACGCGGGTCTTCTGTAACAAAAAGTCATTGTCGAATCATTTATCGATACTCGTGACTAAGTATCGGAAGTGTCGGTGGCTGTTAGCGGCCGCTATCGACAGAACCGTAAACACGAGGATATCGATCCAGGACCGACAAACGAGAAGTGTCATATGGACAGGAATGCAGATTTCGTAACCGCGTGAAATGACGAGTCTCTCTTTGGATTTCGTACGAAATTGGTGATTGCGCGCGAAGCCGAAGACGACGTCTCTTCTGCCCGGTTCTCATGAGCACCGCCAGACAATAGTTTACCGTATCGACCTATTCCCCACTCCTCCTCCTCCTCCTCCGTCATCTCCTCCTTCTCCTTTTCCTCCTCCTCCATCCCGACTCTGCCGTGCTTGTTCACATCTACCTCCAAGTGCCACTCCGCTCAGCCAACCACGAACCTGCTTCTTCTGGTCTTCCCTTCGTGCCTTTCCACGAATTCAACTTGCTTCTGTATCGTGAACTCCGAAGCTTCCGAGTTCAGTTAGGAATAGTTGCGAGCCGCTCTCGGGATCGAGAGACTTCTTATTTTCGCGTGATAATCCCTCCCACGAATCTTTTGTACAAAACAGAACAAAATAATACAATTGCATTAAGGGGACCAACTCGATTAGGACGCGGAAAAAAATGGTGATTTTTGTGAATTTTTATCTAAACAACAGTAAACCGAATCTTTCTAAAATTTTACAGGTGTTTTAGTCGATGTTTAGATAATAAAAAAAATTATAATATTTAAACATTATATTGCGATATGAAAATGTTTTCATAGCACCACGCTGCAGGAGTTGTAAATCGGCGTGCATTATAGCGGATCCAATTCTTGTCTAAAACATATGAACCAAATATTTTTTTATTTGTTATGGAATTATATCGTCGATGAAAAACATTCATAAAAAAATTACATTAATCAATTGTTTTTGCATAAGTTTTGTAAAAAATCGTAACTTTATCTTTAAAATCTCGCACTTTTTGTAATTCTATACTTTTGTCTTAGTTTTTTAGTTCATCGACGATATAATTCCATAACAAATAAGAAAATATTTGGTTCATATGTTTCAGACAAGAATTGGATCCGCTATCATGTACGCCGATTTACTCCTGCGGCGCGGCGCTACGAAGACATTTTCATATCGCAATATAATGTTTAAATATTATAATTTTTTTTATTGTCTAAGCATCGACTAAAACACCTGTAAAATTTTAGAAAGATTCGCTTTACTGTTGTTTAGATAAAAATTCATAAAAATTACCATTTTTCTCCGCGTCCTAACCGAGTTGGTCTCCTTAATATCATCTATTGCACTTTTATAGAACATACGATTCGTTTTTCCACTGAAAATATTCGATACACTAGCCTAAAAGAAAGTCCAACTTTACAGCACCAAATTGTTATCAAATAATGACTACAGTTGAATCTAACTTAAGATACTCAAGATATATTCCATCATATATCCATCGTCGTTATAACAATAATTCATATAATTTTTCTCTCAAAAATAATTATTTTTATACAACTATTTATCCTTTATACACATCGAAACGACGTTGTTCAGATTCGAGAGTCGTTTCCGCACCTTGCCAGCGAGTGGCCGACAGTTCCCGAAGGTCGAGATTTGTTCCAAAGTTTGTATGAATGAAACTTATCCTAATATCTCTGAACGGCGTGTGGTTTTCTTCGGCCATTCCGCTGGTAGGGTAGCGGCCGCGAGAGGCGGCCAGACACGCGGGAAGGCGACGAGGGAGCACGGATGAGAAGCACGTGCGAGCTCGCAAGGATCGACCGGCGCGGCGCCGTCCGCGTCGCGTCGTATCGCTTGTTTCGAGCAGGGTCACTGGAACGTGCTTGTGTACGAACTGTCTGCAACTGTCATTCACCTCGCGGTACACCACGTGTATGTATCGGGGAGGAGATATTCCCATCCGTGTATGTGTTGAAATGCGAGAGATAAGGGCCGCGGAACTGAAGAACCGGGAAACTTGTCGCGTTGATGAGATTTTTATCTGTCAAGCGCGAAACACGCGAAATATGCCGAGCAGTAGCGACTTCGTCAATCTGAGATCACACCGGGATTTCAGGTATATGAGTCCTTTCGAGCCGATTTCAACTGCTCGATACGAAAGTATCAATACGAAAGTAACGTTTCGAACTGATTTGAACAGAGCTCGGGGTCAATCGCGGATTGCTGCGTATCGATGTTACGTCGCGATAAGTAGCAGCAATCGGGGAGAAAAAAGTCACAATGAAGAGAAAGCACTATGAGGCAGATAGTTTTCAACTTTGTTTTTTTTTTCTTTCTTCCACAAGGACGAACAAAGTTCGAGTTTAAACCGCGGGTCGATAATGTTTATCGAAACTAGCTATGTACAAACCTAGTAACTCCGGCTAAGAAGCTTAGTCTTTCGTGGCAAGTAATTCGTTATACATGAGAAAGCCGTATTAAGCCGTCTGTACGATTATTCGCGTTACATATAGATGTTGTCTGCTTGCACAGAAAATCATTCGTAATGAATAAGCGAAACAGGGAATCTCGCTGTTGAAAGCTTGTCGATGTCGACGCGCCATGTCAGTCGCTGACTCCCGATTGCTTTATCACGACGTAATCGAGGGGCCGGCTGATGCGTCGAGCGTCGCCGGAGGCGACTTCCCTTCGTCTCCTCTGAAGCGTACAAAAAGGCGATCGTGCTGACCTCGAATCACGGGTTATCGAATCGTGCCTCCACGCGCGACGGTGCCCCCGTTGGCACATACGCATCCGAGATGCTGACGAATTGATGCGTGGATGTAAACGAGGAGCGAACCTCATTGCTCACTCGTGCTATATTCCCAACGCGGCCTTAAACAATCTGTGGCAAGATCAGGTGCTAAAGCGGAAGCTGCAAATTCGCAAAGCGAATTCGTCGATCATACTTTCCTCGATCCTTGCGGATTTTCCATTTAATGGATAAATACGTTAATAAAGGCGAATAAAGCTATTAATATTGCCAGGTTGCCGTCAACAATTGTTGTTTTATTAAATACGTTCTCGCCGAATCGTGATCATTTCTCAAGAAACACGTATTACGATCTATGTATAAGTCATGGCAAAATTCTGAAGTGCAGCGAGTGGAATTTTCTTTAATACTCGTTTTTTTTAATATTTCGTTTTTTAAATGTAATTATCCACTTAAAAGTGTATTCACATCTTGCGTTACGAATGATCGTGGCGTAATGTTTTATAATTACACCTTTAGAGACGTAACTTCCACACAGTAATTCCTTCAAAATTTCTCAGACGGTGAGGTAGGTCGGTATAATCTTCCGTAGCGCCGTGTTTCTACGGCTCGTGGAAGGAGCGAGAAACCATAACAGCGTGACAGAATGTCTCGAATATGAACATGCTGCACACGCGCGCGCATGAAAAAGAAACGCATTTCCTCACGTACATATATGGCAATTTTTGCATATTTTTCGATAATCTTACTCGAGCAAGCGGACTAAATCTTTCAGGAGGAGCTGCAACATTGAGTTTCCGCAATTCAACATGAAAGCACTCGAGTGCGTCGTCATCGGAATCTTACGAATCTTTTTTCATCGTGATAAAATCTCACCGAGCAAATTCGATGCATAGTTCAAGGAAATCTTTTCGAGAAAGATTTTAGATGGCTTTTACTTGACATCCGAAAATTGTACAATTTTATCAGCGTAATCTTAAAACAGCTAGATCGATTCGGTTGCCTTTAATAAAATACACGCTGTACGACTGACGCGTTATTCGCATTTATTTTTATTACCAACATTGATGTACTTTTTACGACTCACTTTTCGATTCTTATATTTTCGAGAGGAAAAATATTTTCCTGTCAAGACAATATAATCTTCACGCGGTATGACCGGTTGCAACCTCGTAAATTTTGGGAGTAGCGGAGTTTCCTAGCGTTGCATCATCGCTTGATAGAATGACGTGCCGTCCAGCCGCCATAACTTCCGCGACCGGTCGACCCCCGCTGTCGACGTTCCTGCGACATGGGGGTAGGAAGCGAAAGAGCGGATAGGAGTCGCATGGAGGAGGAGAAAAACGAGGAGGAGGAAAACGAGGAGAATGAGGAGAAGGAGGAGGGCGGCGGGCAGGGTGAACCCCTTATTGATTTTTAGGGTGACACTGTCAACCGGCGGCGAGTGTCGAGTCCCCCGCGACGGGCGACTTTCAAACGACGGCGAGCGAGGGAAAAAAAAATGCGCCGGTCGGTGGCGCGTCATCATTGTACGCTCGCATAAGGACAAGTTTTTCGATCTCTAATCGTGGTCGAGAGCCAGACACCCCGTCAACGACGTCGCATGTCGGTTAGCCGACAATAACAACGCCGATGACGTTAAACCGTCTGCCTTAGTTAGTACGCGCGCCGGGCGAGGCCGTGCAACGGTTTTTTCGCGACGCGGCGGTTGGTGGCGACGACGACGGCGGCGGCTGCGGCAACGGCGACGCCGACGGGAGGAAAGAGTAACCGCGGTGCAGTCCCGTTGCGGTCGGGGGTGCAGCTCTCTCTCGGCGCGCAGGGCCGTACACGATCGTGGGAGCCGCTCCACGTGGGGCGGACTCTCGGCCGCGATCACACGCGTTCGTCTTTGACGTCTTTGTCGCGTGCCGTGGACATATATATCTACGCACCCCTGTCTGTCGTGGGTGGTTGCCACCTTGGAAACACGAGGGGAACGCTACACCGGTTGGGAGGGGGGAGGGGGTGGTGCGAGTCCCCGCGAGCGAACGGCGACGGCGAGTCCGTAGTAGTGATCGTCGTTGCCCTTTCTCTATCTCTTTCGTGCTATCTCTCTCTTTTCCTCTCCTTTTCTCTCACTTTCTCACTCCTGGTCCTCTTTTTATTTCTTTTATTCCCACCCCGCGTTTTTCCGCTCTCCCGGCTTCGAGGTAGGCGTCGCGCTGTCGGACGCAAGTGACGCACGAGTTGCACGGGAAACGTGGCTTCTCGGAGCAACGCGAATTCGACGATGCGCGACGACGATTCGCGACTCGCGACTGTGGGATCGTTTGCAAAAGTACGCGGTGTGATTGACAGGAAGCACGACTCAACGCTCGTGATCGACATGCGTGGGATTGTAATTACGGAATTACTGGAACGATCTTACGCGATGCGTGCCCGAAGTGAAGTGCGCGAAGAAAGAATCGACCTTGCAAGTGTCGTTAAGTCGCGGATTTGTGGCAAGCTTCTCTAGAAATTTAACGCGGTTTAACGTCCGTCAAAGCTAACATTCCTCGTACCCTTTGCGAATTTGGATGCGTAACATCGCTATCACGCACATATACACAGCGTCGCTCGCATGCAACAGGCGACACCGCGTTGCCAAAGTTTCCTCTTGATTAATCGATCGGAAATTACCGCATCGAAGTGGCGTTAACCGTTCCGCAGGACACGAACTGGTCGTCGAATTCGCGCGAGTCACACCTCGGCTCGCGCGAAACCAGTCGCGTCGCTCCCTCCTACCCTCGGGGAAAATAATTTGCCGAGCGACGAAAAGAAGGGAGAGTTATCGCGCGCACTTACGCGAAGCAAACGACGTTGCGAAAGGGCGAGCGCGCCGCCGGGAACGTTATAGCCACGAAATTACGCGAAGCGCGGCGCACGCGAGTGACAATCGATACCGGCGTGAGCGCGAAGGTGTGTAGCGGGCGGCCTCGACGACGGTCGACGTTTTGGAAAAAAAGCGTCGACGGAAAGTGTGCGCTTTCGACGCGATCGTGACCGCCGACCGAGAAGGGAAGGACACGCTTGTCGTGCGTTGCCTGGCGGTGACGTGAGTCGGCGCGGCACGGCACGTCGCCATTCGCGTGATATCAGCGGCAAGGTGGTCGCGCGAGAAACAACAAACCACGCGGCCGAAAAGGGGTGGACGGCGGAGAAAGAGCAGACGACTCTCCTCCGGGGGAGGCGTGCGTGCGTGCGTCGCGTCATGAGGACGCGGCGCGGGTGTGTACGCGACGAGGCTTCAATCTTCGTGGCGCCTGACTTTTCACCGCGGCTGGTGCTCACGCTCGGTGAGCGGAGAAAAATAGCGGAAAAATGGCAACCCTCTTCGGTGTCCGCGCGTGGAATAGCAATTATCGTCTGCGGCCGAGGAAGAAATCCAGTTGACACTCGGGCGTGAGTGGCGACACCGAGAAACGAGGGACGGAGACGTCGCGGACAACGAGAGGAAGGGAGACGAAAGAGAGAGAGAGAGAGAGAGTGGAAGAAGGAGGAAGAGAGAGAAGGAGGGCGAAACACGTGGTCCGCGACGGGAGCAGTTAGGAGGTGAGGTGCGTGTGTGGCATAGTTACGCTCCTGGCGCACGTGCGTACGTGCATAGCGAGCGCCTCTACAGTGACACGTGTGAGTGACAGAAGTCGGTGAGCTAAAAAAAGGTAGTTGAAACGACGGCATAGTGACATATAGCGACCGCGGCTATTCACGATTCCTATGGAGTGCGTACATCTCAACTTTGCTCCAAGATTCCTGGTGACGTGCCAATGTTTCGCGAGAATCTTTCGCGAGAACTTGGGAATTCTGCCTCGTAAACGAGCGATCTTTGAGAATTTTACACCGCGAGAGAGCAATCTGCGAAAATTTTTGTTCCCTCCACGAGCTCGGTGAAGTTAGTCGCGATAGCTCGCGCGAGAGTGTCGCCCTCGCGTTTCGCGCCGTTGCGCCAAGTCAGGTTACGTCCCTGACCGCCAAGTTCGTCTGTTGACTCCGGTGGTGTTCATTCGCGCTCCGTCCGACTCGCTCTCTTCGTCTCTTTCGCTCGTTCAACCCCCTGCATTCCTTCCCTTTCTCTCTCTCGCTCGCTTTCTCTTCGTCGAACGGGAGAGAGTGCGCGCGCGCGCGCGGGCGGTCGCACTCGCGAGGTCGCTTGTGTTTGGAACGTCGTGAACTTTTCTGCAATGTGACGACGCGGGGGATGAATGGTTACTAGCGTCATGTCGCAGCAGTGCACGCGCCTGGGAGCGGGTGCGCGACCGGTGTACGTACGAATGCTGGCCGGGGCGTCCTGAGTCGGCAACACGCACAGCCAGCGGAACGACGACCGTTGGAAAAATGCCGGCGACGCGACCGCCGCACGACGACGATAGGCCCTTGTTGTTGTTGCCGCTGTTTCATCGAGATGAGCTCGCGACCGCGTACAGTGCGCCGCGACGAATGATCGACACGGCCGCGGATTCCTGAAAGGCGATTGAGTGTGCCTTCACCTCAAGCCGGCCTGGACGTCCGTGCATCTCGTCTACTGGTGCGTGTACTGGTTTAGGTTAGGTGTGCCGGCACATAACCTTAAAGCGCAAGCGGCGCGGAGAATCAGAGCCGCCTCACCGTCCTGGAATTATCATTCGCGAGAACGATCGTCAACGATTTCGTGCGCTGTCGTCCAAGTTCTGTGTCGTATTTCTACGCAGTGGATGATCGGTGAGATGGAATGAGCTGGGTGACCACGGGACAATGAAGGCCAATGGAACAAACAATGGTGATTTTTTTTTACATATGTTTGTGTCTGGGGAGTGCTTATATTTTTGTTTCTGTCTTTATCATACGAAAAGACTGTACAAAACTTTGTGGTAATGTTATAGGTTACTTGTTGTTTACATAGGATAAAGTGATGCTCTTACAGGAGTCAAAACTGTCAAAAACATAAGAGTCTTTATTATTCGTGCAAGATTTACTTATATAATTGTTCACATTAGCTGCTTTTAATCACTTCTTCTGTCATGAATATGATACGAATAGAATTGTTTTGAATAACATTGAATTATCTTACTGTAAACACGATAATTCAACCTTTCTCACATCGGTCAGTTTATTTAGCAATGCTGTATGTATTACTGGTGTCTACGTGTTAGCAACGGATTGCTATCTATGATCGGACAGTGTTATTTGTATTACATATAAAACAGTGTTCTATATTTTTATTTTTTAGTTATTTCTTGTTATAGCTGTATCGAGTTGCATTGTGGAGTTAATATAAAGAATATAATATTTAGCATATACATTGTCAATAATTTATAATTACATTATTCATATTTTTTACAGGCTGTAGCCGCCTGAATACGCCATTGGCAGCCACTACCACACTGGAGGATCCCGGTACACCAGCCTCCTGGAAGGGCCCACCACCCGGTTCGGAGGCATCACCCTTTACGCCCAATTCTGTAGGCCAGGGTGGTGGTCCTGGTTCAGGTCCATACAATAGCACAGGCGGTCCACCTAGTAATGCAGGCTTCCAAGGACCGAGTCCATTTCCTGGCAGTGCTGGTAGTCCAGCTGGAGCACCGCCGTATCAGGGCCCGCCGCCCGGCTCGGCGACGCCACAGTACACCGCCTCCCCCGCGCCGAGCGGTTCCTCGACACCCGGTCCTGGACCGCCGCCTAATTCCACCGGTTTTCCGCCACCCCCGAATAATTCCGGTCCACCGTACAATGGGCCCGGGCCCAGTCCGTTCGGTTCGCCTTCTGGTGCGCCACCGCAATTCGTTGGCCGACCTGGCTCCTCGGGACCACCATTTGTACCACCTGGTGCCGGTAATCCGCATTTTCCCTCGCATGGCCAGCCATTTGGCGGACCACAGTACGGTATACCACCTGGAAGTCCGTTCGGACCAGGAGGACATCCTATGGCTGGACCTATGGGACCGGGACACCCGGCGATGATGGGACCAGGTGGTCCTGTCGATAGGTTGGACCAAGGGTAAGTTTTGACCCTCATTTGTCGTATGTTTTGGATCTACAAAGCGAGTATTTGTCCTATATTAATATCTAAATATGTAAAATTATTATTACTATTAGAGATATAAGGATCTTTTTGATATAATATTTATATAGAAAAATACGTGTTATTCTTATTTCCACGCTGATAGCGGTAGATATTGAGATGGAGCTTCTGCTCGCTTTGTTTTGCATGTATAATTTATGTTTGGATCACCGATGTTATTTATGTTTGGTACTACGTAGACTCGCAGATCGAAGCGAACGGTTAAAATTTACTATGAACAACAACACATTCAAATATTCTTGCCGCGAATATGCAAATCGTGATAAACTTCGTTATGGATATTTGTGAGTGTTAGAACGTATTACTGCAAATTAAGTTTGCATTTTCTAATTATATAGAAAACTTTGGAAAGATTTTATGCACTGAGAAATGGAGCGCTATTTGTAGAGAAAGTTGCAGCAGCGGTTACGCTAATGATTATTAATCGCAGTGAAAGTTGCTATTATTCTGATTTGCCGTAATTTTAGGTTAAAGAATGCAGAGTATTTAGGAAATATGAACGTAAAATTTTATGATCTACATTCTAACATAGCGAATTGACGGAAACGAATATCTTTTTGTATTTACGATGTACACTGAAAAAATTTATTTTATGTGTACATATTTCTTTCTATATCTGGATATACGTATTTCTTCCAATATATCTATATAGGATAATTTACATACGCATTTTATAAATAATTTATGATCAAATTATATTATTTTCTTAATTCTTTATTGTCTAATATAACTTTCAAGTTTTATTCGTTTTACTATCATTACATTTCATTTTTTTAATTTAATTTACCTCTATGCATTGTATTTTCTTGAACATTTTAAAATAAAGAAAAAGAAAGAAATTACCGTTCTATCGAACGTACTAATTTTGCCGAACTTCTAATACTATTAAACAATTTAGATCAAACTTAAATACGCAAGACGTAGCCGAAAAGCTACGACAGATAAATTAAATCTATATTCATTAAAAATATTTTTGGGTAATCTGGGAAAAATTTTGCATTGTCAAAGGGATTTCATGTGCAGATACACCTTTTTAAAAAATAAAAGGGCACACTACCGACGTGGAGAATGATACGCGAGAATGTAAGAGAGTAGGATGAACGTCGCGTGTGTTGACATTCCTAGATAATAGGTCCACAGGTAGCTGGTAGTTATTTACTGCTTCATCTCCCGGTCGGTCCGCATTCTTACTGATAGTCCCGCTCGAGCACGCTCGCATTTACGCCCTTCGGGATTCGTCTTAATCGTTTGCATCGAGACATCGTCACTGCCGTTGTCCAAGACAAACACGTGGAGCGCTCAACTAACTTATCACGTGCTTCGGGCGCTGCATGCAGCAGCTTGAGACTTCTCTTGCTTGCGTGCACACACGCACGTATGAAACGCACGTACACGCACGTGGAGAAGCGCGCGGGATAGCTCGGTTGAAATGGCGGAAACCAGTTTTTCGAATAGTTTTGTAACAAGCATCCGGGGCTGTTACGCGTCCCGGATTCGATCGGTCGAATCGGGGAATGAGGCGGAACGTATTATTCGAAACTTGCACGATGCGCGCGATCAGGTTGGAATGCGAGATGGATCGGGGCAGGAAAAATCCGTTACGATTCTAATAATTATCGGTGCGTACATATGCATGGGACTAGGGACTAATACCGCGGTATATAACCGGGATCATTTTTAAGCGCGGACACGTTCGGTGGAAACATAGTTGTGCGGCACACAAGCATACTCGTCAAATATGAGCGGGATAGGGGATATATTTACATGTGTATGCGTATGGGTGCGCGCGCGTTACACGTGCCCACGTGGGTGGTGTGGGTGTGAACGCGCGGTGTGCTCGTCGGTGTGTGCGGAATATTCTAAATTCCGGCAAACCGCCGAACCGATTGCGTCAAACATGCGGACAGACGCGGTACGCGAGTAACGCGAAGGATCTTTCCGCGTTTTGAAATGCAAAGAAATGAAATTGCGTAAGGAAATCTCTATTACGTAATACGTCACACGATACATGAAGAGGTAGATGATCGGCAAATGAAGGAGATATTCAGAATTATAAAGCACATTATGTTTTAATGCCAGGTTTTAAAAAGAATCGGTTATTATGAAGATATATAAAAGAAAGTTGGAGACTTTCGGAGGATTAAATATAAATGTATCGAGATCTTTCGCGATTTTACCTGGATGGAACCTTTATGAAACGAAGCTTCATTCAATTCAATGTTTAATTAACAGACAGCCGAAAAACTCTTTTAAGTTTCCGAGAGGGAAAGTGGACTCGAAATTCACCAGGGATTCGAAAGGACGATATATAAATGGGAAATATACAGCGTATAATATTTTAATCTTTGACATTTTATGAATATATTTATACTACAAGGTATTCGATAACGATATCGACGCATTTCGAAAACGTAACCCGATTTTCA
The DNA here is from genome assembly GCA_901521435.1 of Crematogaster levior. Taxonomy (NCBI): domain Eukaryota; kingdom Metazoa; phylum Arthropoda; class Insecta; order Hymenoptera; family Formicidae; genus Crematogaster; species Crematogaster levior. The sequence continues at coordinate 95,443 of CABEGB010001069.1, forward strand.
GAGCTCGTGTTCGGTACGTCGATGAAGAATGCGTGGGAAGTAGAACAACATCATTAGCGACCGACGCTATAAGCTGTCCGCTGTTTTCCCGAGGGAGTCGAAACGGGGTGAGCCGCGAATAAACGTAACTTAAAAAGGAAGTTTTGCTAGAGCGAGGCGCGCCACGTGGGTGGGTAACGATATACACATTCATTTCCTGTATTATCGAGAGACCTTAGGAAATTAATATTGCGAGTCAAATGCCGTTTGTTCTTCTCGGATTAAAATGCACTCGCAATGGCCGACCGATCTTCCAATGGAAATTAATATCTCGTATTCCAACGTGCTAATACACGAGACAAATAACAGTCATATTTCAAATGAAAGTCGCGACGCGGGAATTAATGCGACACGCGCTCGATACCTTCTTAATGCATTTGAGAAGAAGGGCATTTAGATAGTGATAAATTTATGAATTGTTTCTCGCATTTTTCTCGAGGCGATGTTTCCGATTTCTCAGCTTCGTTCGACGTTGCGCAAATTTATAGCGATAACGACGGGAGATTGTTCAATAGCGTCATATTGAATTACCAGAATACTTTTCTGAGAACAAGGATTAATGCACTGCCCGAGCATAATCGGCGCGAGCGCGCGTCTAGATGGAATTTATTATAGCCTCGCGGTGCATGGGAGTCGCGCATGTCATTAATCAGCCCCGTTGCATCTCGGAGACACGATAGATTGCCTTTAATCAGTCTAATTAGCGATATATACGAAGATTATAAAGTAGCCATGGTCTGAGACGGTGGCGCGGCGGCGTGCCACTGCGGAGGATTTATGAAATTGAAACGACAAAGTCGAGCGAGATGCAGTTTCGCTAACATGAATTTTAATTCCTGTCCACTCTTAATTAACTAACATAAATTATAAGGTAACCCTATAATTTCGTCGACGTTGAATAATCGTCCACCTGTCACAACTTAGTTAACACCTCCCTCCGTCGCCCGCTCCCGCGTTCGAGGGAACACATACACGCGCTCGGCCGGAGGAGCGGAGAAATTGCAGTAAGATAAATTAGTTAGGATAAAGTGTGTTTTTCATTCTCTTCTTTTTTCCGTTATAAGTACCCCCAGCGCATTGTTCCGGGGCAAGACCGAAATAAAATAAGGGGACACAAGCTTTTGGTATGGATTGTACCGCGCGAGGTGACGTGAACTTTTGTATGGTGTTGTACGCGACCCACCTCCCTCCTCCTTTCCTACTCTCTCTCTCCCCCCCTTTCACCCTAAACCCTCCTAGCCACCCCGGAGGGGTTACGGAGGGTGGGTTGGGGTTTGAGGGAGGCAGAGGGGACAGAGAGGGGGAAAGAGTGAACGGAGGTTCTCATATTTCCAGTGTTTTAATTTTTCACGATACCTCTCCGCACTGCTGTCTGCAAATTATTTGTCATCCTCCGTTCTACGCTCTTCGTCTTATAACACGCTTGGATGCCGTTCTTTTGTCGATTCTTTTAGAGAACGAGATGTAGACGACGGAGGACTCGATTGTCGCGACCATGACGCACGGATCGATAGTTAGCGCGTGTTAAGGTGGCACAAAAATTACAGCAATTTCACAAATCTCGCGAAAACGCTCCCATCTCACCATGTCCTTTTTGTATGATGCGTGTGACATGGAAGAAAGTTGTATATTCTTTATCATACTTGTGGATAATACCGTCGAGAAAGAAGAATTCTTATAATAATTACGAATGATATTACACCACAAATTTTTGTTTCAATTTTTTAATAATTATATGAAACAAAATGTATAAAAAATGTTTTAGGATAATCCAAAATTGATGTTATAATTTTATAGTCAATTGTTACATATTGAACAATGTAGGAGCAATGTAATACATTACCAGACTTATTCAAAGATATCTTAGCTATTTTATTTCGACGATAAATTACTGTTCAAATCGCTAAAAAGGACGTCAATTATTCGCGTATACGAAACGATGTGTTGAGCACCCTGTTTTACGCTCGTGCCAGAGTCCTCAATAATATCAATAGAAAAGGTAAAGAATCGTTTTTCTACAAGGTATTCGTTGAGAACCACTTGGTTCCCTTCTCCTTTTTACTCCTCCTTCGATGATAGGGACAGAGAGAAGAGAGAGACCGCTGATGGCAGGAGGAGGCGTTAGTTGGTTGGTTAGTTGGTTGGTTGGTGGGTGGGTTGTCAGTCGATCGGTTGGTTGGTTGGTTGGTTGGTTGATAGGTTGGTGGAATGGTTAGTTGTGGTTCGTTGAATGGTTGATTGGTTGGTTGATCGGATGTATATCGGTTGATTGATTGATTGGTTGGTTGGTTGGTTGGTTTATTGGTTGGTTTGGTTAGTTGGCTGGTTGGTTGGTTGGTTTGGTTGCTTGGTGGCTTGCTTGCTTGCTTGGTTGGTTGGTTGGTTGGTTGTTGGTTGGTTGGTTACTTGCTTGCTTGCTTGCTTGCTTGCTTAGTTGGTTGGTCGGTTGGTCGGTCGCTCGGTCGGACCCTCGGTCTCGGACTGAGGCAGCTCTCGCTCGTGCGTCCGCCACCACCGTTTACACTTTCGTATCGCAAAGGAATCCCTCGGAACGTTGGGGATCCTCGGCGGTGACGGCGGCGGCAGGCGCGCGTTTCGTTACCGTTTGTCTCAGGTCGTGGTCGAGCCCGTGGTTCCACGCCGTTATCCCGCTGCGAGTCAGAAAAGGACAAGCTGAAATTCTCTCTCTCTCTCTCTCTCTCGGATTGCCATGGAGCGATCTCTTTCTTCCTCCCCTTCTTCTCTCTCTGTCTCTCCATTTCTCTCTTGAAAATGCAGCGAGCGAGATGAGTCGCCTCGTTCTGTATCGCTACAGCGACACGTAAATCGCGCTAGCACTCGAAAAAAGTATCAAATCTACGGCCGGGAAAACATTCGCGTGCGCGACACGCGAAATGGGTTCTCTTCGAGAGATTTACGTGGAAGACTCGAAAGTAGCTCGCTGATGGACCTCCGGCGTAATCTTTGGTATTTTAGTTGTGTAAGGTTCTGAGCGGACTGCAGTTTGGAATGGCAATCCTTTGGGCAAGACGAGCTGCGACTCGTTTGGATTTCGTAGAAATTTAATTTCTCTCCTGCAGAGAAAAATATAATAATCGATACTTTTTGTAAGAATGAACGTTTGTTTTGTCTTTATCGCTGAAGTGAAGATAAAGTTGAAAGTAATGGAAAGCAAGATAAGCGAAGTACATTTCCAAAAATAAATGTATCTTTATCCAGGTGTATTGTTATTATGAAATAATCTGAAAAATTCTTAAACAATTTGCAATAGATTAAGAAACGATGTGATATTTAAATTATGGAAATCATGGAATCTCTGAGTGTATATACCGGGTGGGTGGCGTTTTTACGGAGTCATTTAACACGCTATGGCGTCGCAGAGATGCAGCTGCATAGAAAACGCGTATAAGTTGCATTGCACTTGGAAATGGCAACGAGGCGCCATGTATCAGACACTGTCTCGACCTGCCTTGAATTTATGGTTGATAATTTTCTCGGGCTGCAACTTGTTTCCCCTGGCTCGAATATCTTGCCCTTCTTACACGGATATTTCCTTGCTACCTTGGTAGCAACTTGTTCGTACTATACAGGAATCGTATTGGTATTCGTCCGCTTACGACCAACTTCCTCCGCTGCATTGAAATCACTCCCGGCTACCAAACTGTCGTGTTACAGAGAAAGTTGATAAAGATTATCTCACGTATACGTGAAATCGTTTAAACAGCATGGATAATATTCGAATCATGTGCCTAATCTTTTCAAGATAATTGTAGGGCAGAAAGATAGATTCCTGTATGATATATAATATATTTTTATCAATAAATATTGCTTTCCTTGTTAATAATATCTATTAAAGAGATATGCATACATATACAATTTCCTCTTTTTCTCTTATACATGTCTTTCACGCAGAAGAATTATTTTGCGAAATGACAACGCAAGTTTCCTTGGTAATTTCGCCGATGACGAATGTTTTCGCCGATTATGTAGGACGTTATCCAGAAATGCATTTCGCACGAGGGAATTCTCGCGATGGAAGCATGCGTATCGCGATCGATGCGACGGAAAAATCGTTAAGAAATGATTTATTGATCCTTTAGAGTTGCACTCTTTGCGTGCATTATTAGCTGTGACGGCAGTGCGTCGAGGAAAAGAGATAGTATTGATTTTTACCGATATTTAGCTGTGGAATTATCCCCTCTCCCCCTCCCTTTTTCTCTCTGTCTGTCTCTCTTTCCCGTTCGCTCTTTATGGCTGCCGCCTTCTTTTCCCTTACTCCCCTTCAGCCCCTTTCTACTCGCCCCTCCTCTCGCTGTTCCGCTCACCTTCCCTTCCGTTTCGCGCGTTCTGACTCTATCGTTTCTTTCGAGCCACCCTCCGCAGGCAGCACCCTTCGCGTATCCCGAAGGAGAAAGAATCCTGGGTGCCAAGGATAGAAAATCTGAATACCTATGACCCGGAAGGACGTTTCTATGCTAAGTGCGCGTTGGGCAACGACGAAAAAACTAGGTTCCTTTCCTCGCGCGGACGTGGCTCCGTAACCAAAAACCACCTCCTGGGGTTTTCAGCTCTACGAAACACTTGCAAAATAAATTTGTCTTGACGGGAAATTATATAAATAATACAGATCTCTCGTATGAATTTTACTTTCTCGTTTTGTTACTTTCGTCTCTTGACGCGTCGTCACTCTTTCCTACGTTAACAAGTTTACGTCCAACAATTCTCACAAAATTTTGCTTACCGCATATTTAGCGCGAAAATTAATTATTGATTGACGCGATGCGTCATCATTATTAAACTATTAATCTGCAATTCAAAAGCAGCCTAATCTGCCTAATCAAATGCTTCGATGTCGTAACGAATGCGCTAGATTGGAATGCGCTCCAAATTCAGTAGCACATCGGCATTCTGTGTTAACGATAAATTATTGACTCCTCGCATTACACTGTCACTCGGAGGAGACTTACCCCTTCGCATTTCTTTCCTTCCTCCCCCTTTTTGGGGGGTTACTTTTCTCTGTCTCTCTCTGGCGACCTCTGCCGACTTCGGCGAGGAACACCACGAGGTGGATTCTCCAAGGATACGTTAGCTCACTACGGTATTCCCCTAATCGACGTCAGTGTGCGAGCGTAGGTAGCACAGTCGCAGACGGGGAGAAACGGGAGGAACCCCTAATTTATAGGACTAAGGCAACGGAGCAAGGATGAGGGGGAAGGGGAAGCGGCATCGGCTCGAAATCGGGGCGAGAAAGAGAGGGTGGGCAGAGAAGGAGCGCCTCTTACTAAAATTCAAAAGTTCTTCGCCGGAGTTTACGATGCCGTCTAGCCGGCGCGTCGCTGAGATTCTGTGTCTCCGGCCGTTTTCTTCGTCTGCTACCCTGCTCGCTCCTGTCGCTTCCATCCTTTTTCCCCCATGTCCTGCCTGAATGTTCTTCTCGTCTACACACACGTACGCGTGTACGAGCGGATCTTAATTTTGGAATAGAGCACATCGCTCAATGGCCGAGCTTTTTCCTTCAGCTTAGATACGAATGCTTGTGATTCAGAAAGTTTTCAGGAAACACGTGATTTTTCCTGATTCGGTTAGAGAGCTTTATTTACAGGAATTATCCTTTATTTACAGGACAAATATCGAACCATTTTTGTCGCGTTTCATACGGTTATGGTTTATCGTGGGAATTTTGCGCGCAACTTGTGGCTCTCATCGAGGTTGTGGTGATTTCGAAAAACCCATTTCAATTCATTTATTGTATGGAAACGCTATTTTTTTGTAATAGAACACGGTTTTAGTTTGTTCGCGAAGTTATTTCAATTGCTCGAAACTAACAATTTCAAATATAGTTGTATTTTCTGTCTATCTGCTCAAATATACAAATTTACAATTAATACAAACCGAATATTAAGAATAGGACCGTAAATTAGCAGTTTAAGATTGAAAGAGATTTTTAATTTTATTTTGCAACCGATATTTTCTTGCTATAAAACAGATACATAAATAACACGAGAAACGTGAGAGAAATTATTTCTTTCGATCTAAAATTATCAAGTTACTACTATTTTAGTTTTACTTACCGTTTCTATGAAAAATATTGTAAATATGCTCGGTCGTATAAATATTTTTATCTTGAAACAATTCAGTTGCAATGAAATTATGGCATGTAATCGTTGAATGTTCAAACAGTGAAAAATTTCAGATTTATAGTGCCATTATATTATTTGCTATTACATTAGCCACCTTAATGCGCTTTCCAAGGAAAAGATTAATCATCTTAATCGACTGAAAAGTCAGAGGCGCGTAAAGCATGCGCACGTTTATGTCGAGCATCTTTTGTACATCTTAAAGAAAATTATGTCAGTGGCGCTATTGCTAATCTGATTCAAGAGGCCTACCTCGTTAGAAAGATGCTACCTAATTGTCGATGGGGAGGAAAGATCACCATAAACCTATATTGACCGTCATAAACTGTTTTACTGGCGAAGGTCTCAGAGAGAGCCGCGGCGGATTTTAATTTCGGTTTTTTAATCTGGGTACAATATGACAGGGTTTAACGGTATATTAGCCCTATATTGGTTTTACTGTACATATAATGTATATACTCGTACCTAGACATTTAAAACATCATCGTAATTGTAAAAACGGTCTCTTTTATTTCTTGCTCTTCATTATTCTATACTTCGTTCCATATTTTCCGCGAATTTCATTCAATTAAGCTTTACATTTTTGAAAGAAATGTACGATCGGCTGTTGTAATAATTCTGAAAATATTCCTTTTTTTGTAAGAGAAAAATATGTGATTTTCCTCTCCGAGATTCCCGGGACTGACGTGACGTCGGGAGACGATCAGTCACGATTAACATGCAATACCTGTGCGGTAATGTGCAGAAGGTGGTCATGCCGCGCATCATAGATCCTCCAGCATCTCTCCCTTATGTCGACGCCGTCGCTCGGGGCATGAGTCACACTCCGCGATTCCGCGCACAATCGGACATCTGGTCACGCACGGATTGTTCTCGGTTGCCGGAGGAGGGGGGGGTCGTGTGGATGCTGCGACACAGCTTCTTACTTCCGCACATGTGACGTACACGATGTACCAAGGTATCTTGCTGCGCGCGACACGTGTACCTCGTTATGTCAGTTATCCTTTAGGTACTCGCCTAATGGAAAGTTATACGGATATCCACGCTGTATCTCTTCATCCATTCCGATCTATAGGTGAGAATATTCTTCTTTCATTTTAATCTAGAGTAAATTATAAGGAAATCAAGTTTTCATTGTAATGAACGTAAATGATTTATCTTCTGTCATGTTTATCTCTTGTAAATTTCTTTGTCCTTTGTGATACAGTTCTACCAGCGATTTCTTATTCTATGGTCTTATTCACGATATTTCCTAGCTAGAAACTTTGTTTCATTAAGCCAAATAATTATCGATTAAGTGTGCCGACATAGAGATGAATGGAGAAACTAGGGATAATAAGTGGCATTTATTAAATAGTAAATAATAATGAGAAAGTAATGGTAGTGTGGTAAATTAATAATGTATCTAGATAATATGCTCCTTTTTTTCGCTGTAATCTTCCAGTGCGATTTGTTCCGGCACCTCTAGAAAAATACAGGCTACTCGTTCTAATTGCCGCGCCTTTCACGAGGAATTACTCGCTCACTTAAAAATTTTCCCATTCTGTCTGATAATTGGTAATTCTCAGTAGACACTAGGTCAGATCAAGCGCCAAGTGATCTTTGTAATTTTTAAAATTTTTTATTATCGAATACTCGATCTTTAACAGCTCGCGATCGTGTTAAGGATTCGAAAAGTTTAGATAAGATACGTGTTGTCGTCGAAAATATTGCAACGTTTAAAATACATGCCAATTATTGTCTATCTCTCCAAAATTAATCTTGCCAATTTATCTTTAAAGATAAATTAAACAAAGATAATTAAATAAAAATAAATTTAATATATTTTTAAAGATTTTCTTTTTAATTTGCACGTTCATTCATCTTCGAATATCCGTGAATAAAATTGACTTTTTTGTCATCTGTTACTTAATCTGTTTCTGATTTATTGGGTTTTTGCCACAGGTGTATCTATAAATATGTCCGGAACTGACAAAATTCAGAAATAGAAATAGAAGAAGAAATGTTTTACATGTATATTGTGTTTGGTTTGGTATAACGTGAATACGGTCGGCAGTGATGTTTGTGCTATTATATAATTGCGTGCCAAGCCCATTGAGAAGATGATCCGAAGGAGGAAGAGAACGCAAATGGGACAATAATAAACGTGTTGTCTCGCAATTTGAAAAGTGAAAACTTGTGTGCATCTCCGAAACACGTAGCTGTATCTTTTGCACTTTTTTAAGTCACACTACGTATTTAAGAACAACGCTCAACGAAACGTGCACGTTTCATCGGCTTTTCAACTCTTTGGGGCATTTACAATGCGCGAAGCTCTCTGAATCCTCTTCATTGAGTGCCCGTCGTCTCCCTTTCCTGACGAATGCGACGTGAGTCATTAGCACAGGTCACGGCGTTATTAAAGACAATGAAGCAAACTTTATACGAGCGGGGGTACGGGGCCAATTACTTGGCAATTAGTCGAGCGAGCAACAAGTGAGCATCGCCACGGACTTCTCTCTTTCTCTCTCCTTCCTCCGTTCTCTCTTCATCTTCTCCGACCCACCTTCTCCGTTCGTTTCTCCGTCATAGACATCGTCTTCTCGGAGATAGATAGCGAAATACGCGTAAGAGTGTGTTTTCCGATTGTCGATCGATTTGTCTGACCTTAATGTTGTTCCTGTTACTCTAATCGAATCTACAGTGTAGAATTACTTTCGGAAAATTGATAGGAATGTAACAGGTTAGAAAATTAAAAAAAAATCTTGTTTCTCTTATTTTTAAATATTATTTCCTATATGTTTTCTATATTCTACACTTTGCCAGAAAATTAATCGTATGCATGAAAATGTAATGCTGGTATTGTTGAAGGAATATTGAACGATCAATTAGGGATGTATATTTCTTTCTCATCGATAACGTACCTTAAAAAAATCGAAATATAAATAAAGCAGGGTCACGGTTCTTTTCATCGAGCAAAATGATTGCTCGTAACGGTAGGCCGAGGGCATATAATTCTATTTATAATTTTAGCTAGTCGCATCTACACCTCCTATGTGGTGCTTGGCGAGGTGACCAAGCGCGGGCGAGAGCCGCGATGCAGGAAATTCATCCCTGCGCACTTTCGCGTTTGCGATTTTTGACCCACACTCCGACTACCGCGTTATGTACACCCTTGAGCATTCAGGTAGATGCGAAGGGGATGGTAGAGGGTACACTCAACCTCAGAAGCTGGTCCTCTAATTAGAGATAGCTATGCAATTTAGAACTAATTAAAAAAATTGTTTTTTTTAGTTAGCTCTTTTAGAAAAAGTTAGTGGAGTAAGAATACTCCACTGTTTTTTCTTTTTCTTGAAAAACAATTTCCTACTCTTAATATGATGAACGTCTACGTAATCATTTCTCGCACTTTACATTTGTTGTTTATTCACAAATTTTTCTCCCACCTTAAATACTCAGCGCAAGCACTCGACTTGAAAAAGCCGACTTCTTTCAGGATAAATAATAAATTAATAATACGAGAATAATACGAAATTTTCGTGTTTTGGATTTCGTGTTAACTTCTGTCTGTGCAATCCGAGGCCACATTTATTTGAAAATTGCCTCGAGAATTTTGATGCGAGGAAATCTTGGAAGCAAAATGGGATACGTATATTTAATAAAGATTTTAATAAGGGCAAAAATTTTTCCAGATTGAAATAAGCGTAAAGAAAATAATACACGAATCGTTAAATTCTGTGCGCTGCACGAGCGATAATAATTGCATTCGTGTAGGTAGCAATCGTTTTAATGTCATTACGATTGATTACAAGCGTAACGGATTTATATCGCACGAGATATGCGTTATATTATATACTCGTATATTATAAACGCTAAAATTGTTAAATCCAAGAACGCCATTATGTAATAATCATCGAGTGGATCCCGTTCGTCACATTCCAATCACATATCTACCGGAAAAGGCTAGAATCCGAAGCGTACGAGAGCGTATGTGCGTGCATACGCCGCAGTTAAACCGCTGAACCGATCGCTGGGAAAATTGGCCGAAAAATTCAGAATCCAATACGGGCGCGATACGCGGATTTACGGATTGCCACATTGTGGATCTCGCGGCCGAATCCCCGCGAGTTGAATTTTCGCCCGAAAATAGTCGCTACTCTCGACGGATCTCTCGCGGAGATCGCAAAAAATTCGCGACTAAAATTTCGCTATCTCAAAAAGCGGCGGGAAATTTCGCATTTAATTATTTCGAGCGAACCAATTTACGAAGCGGAAGCCCGCATATTTATTGTACAGTCTGCGACAGAATCCGGAAGTCGATGTCCGATGTTGCCCCGTGTGATAAAAAGTCCTTACGCAATAGTTATTTCCGGGGCATATTGTAACGGAAATTGATAGACCGTTTTGCGAGTCGAGTCGGTTTACGATAGCGTCTCCTCGCCGGAAATTTTTCGTCGTTTTCGTACGTCATCCGTACCCGGAACTGAACTACGAAGGTGGTGACATTGATCATACCTCGGCACACGGATGCAAAAGTCCACTCGGCTACTTTTGCATCACTCTGTACCTGTACCAACCCCCGGGGTGGTGGGTGGCGGGATGGAGCTGCGGCGGGCGTTTTTCAAATAATTACATCGGGCTGCGGTGGTGGTGGGTCGCCATGGCAACCGCAGTGCCTTCAGCATCCTACGACTGAAGGCAACCGAGCAACCGAGCGGCGCAACCCGGTTCTCTTGCTGCGGACTTCGGAATCCGCGTGCGCGCGCGAATGGAAACGGTTTCCGTGGACATCGGCGAGCAGCGCGTTTGCACCCCGTCGCCGATGGAATTGAATAAACAACCACGGATTGGTAATCCGCGAATGTACTTTCCGCGTTTTTTGCGGGGCTTTCCCTAATAAAATACCTCCTCTCCGTGATTATTTCATTTCACGGTAATATTTCTTGTTTGTCAAGTGCTTAATTAATGATTGAGAAGGAGCAAGTAGATGTATGACAGAGCTGTGTGTTAGTACCTTTAACATTTTATTATCGATTTTCAAGTTTAGTTGACGACCGTGCAATGGCGCAATATAATGTCGCACATGGACTTCCACCTTCACGAGCTAATTTTATTAACCCTGCGCGGTCCTACTGGGTCGTTTGTGACCAGAGTGAAATTTCACTTGACACATTTTTCATGCATTTTCGCTCAAATAGCTATTTATAGCGTAAAAAATAATAACTTTTGGGCTTTGAGAACTGTTGATTCTTATTGAATAAGCATCGAGAAGTACTCATGAATTTTTTTAGATTTTTTAAAGCGATGCAACCGGTTGAAAATCGCACACGGACACAAACGACCCTGTGGGACCGCCGAGCCAGTCAAAATATAGTGGGACCGCGCAGGGTTAAATGTGTAGTATTAAAATTTTTATCACATATACAAGACACTCAAGAATTTTTCATAAATCTCAAGTTCCTTCTGGGGCGAGTATCGTTTGTGAGAACTTTTCAATTAGCAACATTCAATATCTTGATCATTTTATTTAAATCGAACTTTTATTATAAATCTATTTTTATTATAGAAATATATTTTACTTAATTTATATATATTTTACCTGAAGTAAAATATATTTTACCTTTTCCCCACTAATTTTGAAATGTCGTATATCAACTATCATCTTTTCTTTCTTAGATATTTATTATCATACATGTAAATATATTTGTTAAATCTGTCTGCAGGCAATCTATGTGTTATCCAACGAAATATAAATATAATGCAAAAAGTAGCAGTTTTCCCACTTAAAATAACTCTTGTATAAATGTGATTTCTAAGATATTGCAGGAAAATTTCATATTTTCATATGCGTGTGTTTAATTTGTGATTACGGTTTTACAAACGAGATATACGCGAGAATAATTTTATTACGATGTTAGTCGATACAATTTTATTAATTTATGTCGTAATAAATTCAGTAAGAGTCGTTCTCCAAAGATTTTCCATCTGTATATTTTGAGTGCGTTGAAAGTGTCTTTGACAAATCGCTCTTACGTCGTCTAGTGCGACACAGAATGTATATCTGAAGCTTTGACATAACACGGCCTTGAGTTCCTTCTGGCGAAGTTTGCCAGGCCACTTCACGCATACGCAACTCTTACAGACACGAAAGCTTCGTGGCTATTTCGCGATCATAAATACTAAACACGACTCACTCACAAAGGCAACACGTAGTACAGAGATAACTTTTATCTACCAGATAACCGAAATTAGGTCGTGCGAAAACTACGGTTAGACTAACTCTCCAGGAAAGAGGTTTCTTGAGAACTTATTCGCGAAGAAACCTATCATTTTGTCCCCATTTTCTTACATTCCTTATGTATGAATATATACAGGGTGTTCCAGACTTAACGAACCATAGATAAATGGGAGATTCCTGAGATCATTTTGAGACGAAAATTCTAATACCAAAATATCGAGGGTACTATAGTTTTTAAGGGGAGGGTACACTGAAATTGGAAAGTTCTCCCTCGTTTTTTTGAGCGATTAGTATATACTGGCATTGTGTTGGGCCCTAGAACAAACTCAGAAATATCCCCGATCCGATCGATAATATATATCGATGTTCCGGAAAATCGACATTTTTCTTCAAAAGCTCCCTTGAACCACAGTTTTTTAACGATTTCGATGAAATTTTGTGTATGTATTGGGCACATCAATGTCAACAAAAGTAAGTATCGATTTCACGATCGGCACTACGAGTCGTGAGAAATCGATCGATGTCCACATAAATCGGAATTTTCGCATTATACAGCTATTTCCGATTTATGTGGACATCGATCGATTTCTCACGACTCGTAGTGCCGATCGTGAAATCGATACTTACTTTTGTTGACATTGATGTGCCCAATACATACACAAAATTTCATCGAAATCGTTAAAAAACTGTGGTTCAAGGGAGCTTTTGAAGAAAAATGTCGATTTTCCGGAACATCGATATATATTATCGATCGGATCGGGGATATTTCTGAGTTTGTTCTAGGGCCCAACACAATGCCAGTATATACTAATCGCTCAAAAAAACGAGGGAGAACTTTCCAATTTCAGTGTACCCTCCCCTTAAATGAGAAGGGTTTATAGTTGACTAATCAAATCCGAAATTCGCGCGCTAAGGCATGGCACACTGTACAGTGAAGGTGTTTACTTATACACTTCATGCAACAGCTTTGACAGTTCGATGCGTATCGTTCCAAAGGCAATACTGATATATTTTACTATTATTATATTTATTAATTATCATAATTAATTAATAGTCTATACATAAATACAATAAAAATAAGAAACAATTATAACAACAACGTATGCAAAATTATCAATTTCAAGAATAGATTTAGGGCTTGAAAACACCTTCACTACTATACAGTGTACCATGCCTGAGCGCGCGAATTTCGGATGGCTTGATTAGTCAACTATCAAACTCTTCTCATTTAAAAACTATAGCACCTTCGATATTTTGATATTAGGATTTTCGTCTCGAAATGATCTCAGGAGTCTCCCATTTACCTATGGTGCGTTAAGTTTGGGACACCCTGTATACTTATTCAAATGGTCAAATATATGGTGCTTTCCATTTAGTGGCACAAATCAACACAAACATCATTCTATCTTTTTTTAACATTCATAAATAACAAAGATAGAATGATACTTGTGTCGACTTGTGTCGCTAAATGGAAAGCACCAATCATATATTGTGTGTGATTCCGCGTCGGTTTTTTAAATAAGACGATTTTTAAAGAGAGACTTGAGTTATCTAACAAATAAAATAATTTTCTCGCGAAAAATTTGGTGGTTTATGTTAGTGACTTATGTTTTTTCGTTAAATTTGTAAACATGTTTACCATTGTTTCCGTCGAAGGAATTATTATATTACGTAAAATCTTTTCTTTGAATTATATAAAAAGATACTTGAGTGAGTTATATTCGTCACGATTGGTAGTTGGAACATTTTTAAGCGTCTTTCTAGGAAAGACAGGAAATCAGGGCTTCCTTAGTCCGTAGCCAAGCGTAAACCAGTTGAAATGTCGGGAGGACTTTATGGTACGTCAGCGTTACGAATGCTAGGTACTCATGGCGTCACCTTTTCCTTCCTTCGACGACTCACTCGACCTACTACATACCCACCTACCTACACATCTAATAACATGCCATGGGTCAGCTTCGGACAAAGAAAAAGAGAGAAGGACAAAGAGAGGAGAACTGAGAGAAAAACGAATGAGGGCATCGAGACAAGAGCACGAGGAAGGAATAGCAACAGAGGAGTGTAAAAGAAATAACCGAGAGAAAAAGAGAGATCGTTGAGGAAGGAAATGCGACGAGAGGAAGGGAGAAAGAGGTATAAAGGAGGGAAAAAGAGAGATTCAAATAAGTGTGTGTGTGAGAGAGAAAGAGGGGGGAGGGTGGGCCGATGGAGTGGGGTCAGTTCGTGACCCGACCACCTGTGGAAGCAGCCAGTAGCTACTTCTTGTTTGCCGTTTGCGCATACCTCTACCCACCACTTATACGTAGTACGTATTACGTAGGCGAACCGCCAACCGATGACCGCGGTCACGGCTATCTCCGAAATTACGTTCTTGGTTCCCTCTGAATCCGCGCTTCGCGCCGTAATCCTGACGAGACACCGCGGTATTCGGCGCGTTGGGCAGCTTAGGTGTTACAGACGCATAGATAACATAACATTCTCTCCTGATACTCAATCGTCAAGATATAACTTGGCGGCTGTCGTCATCGGTCAACATTAACATTTTATGCACATCTCGGCTCGTCTATGGCATTACTATTCTTATGTTTTATTATATTTCAATATTAGACTTATTGCTGATATTTTCTGCGATAGAGTAACGTCAGGAAGTTCGAATAGTGTTATTCATTCTGCGTCTCACCATTGGCCCCTTGAACTGATAAAAAAAAAGAATCAAAATAGTATAAGAGAGATTGGAGATTTAACGTTTTAAGGAGAATATTTATTTTAATCACAAAAAAATTGATTGTTAACTTATACATACATGTAGTATAGGTTTAACTTGTCACAGCGTGACAAGTTAGTTATACGAGAAAATCACGAAAGATTACTGTGTAATCGTACTGTATCTAGAGTTACCGCTTTCATGGTAAGTTTATATACTATTTACACGTTTCTTGAATCGCGAGTCTAACATCGCTCACGCGATACGATGCAGTGTCTTGTGACGCGATACGATACGACGGATTAGATAATGGTCGGACGTGTGTCTTCGGCGTCTGGATCGCGCGCTGACAAAATTAGCCGTGTCCCGATACGCAACACCACGCGCTCTCCACGCTCGCCTCGTGTCACCGTAGGTGTAATATAGCTGCCGCTTAATAGTACTACGGCCATTCATGCGGCGGCCGCGCCACGCCGTTGGCTTAGCACTCTATTAATCACGGATTATTATTCACGCGGCCGCGTGGCGCTTTTAGCGTCGGCAGCCTCTTACAAGCGACTTTCGTCGCTCTCCCTCTTTCTCTCCCTCGCTCTCTCGCGTCTCACTTTTCTCCTCTGCCACTTTCTTCCTTCGTCCTTCGCCCCCTTGAAAACCAGACCGCCAATTCTTTCCGGTTCCTCTCCCCGTCGCGCCTCATTAATCGGCACGTGGGTAGTGGCACGAGATCGAGCGGCGCGCATGTCGCCGACAAAAAGAAGAAAAAAAAAAGATCGGCGATAAAAGCGGCGACGCGCTACGCTGCGCGCGGTCCGCTTAATTGGTTCCACGGCGGTATTTATCGCGCAACATTGTCGGAGATAATGGCCGGTATGAATAAGGAAAAGCGTTTGCTCTCTCGCCTTTCCTCGCCTCCGGGAGTGTTTCCTTCCGAGTGAGAGACTCGCTAGGCGAGCATGAAAAAAATGGAGCAACGAGTGTGAGTCACGGACAAAAGCTGCGGCGGGAATTAAGTTTCTTGACCGCGACCACGTGCTTGCTAATTGACACCGTTGCCAGATACACATACACGACATCGTGTGTCCGTAAAATATTTATGATAAATTTAAAATATATTTAGATCGCGCAGCGTAACATTATGTTTTATTTATATATAGTATTACACACATGATACATGGGTATTAATGCAAAATATTACAGCAGATGATTTTCTCTGCGATATATATTATTTATACATATTTTTTTATTGAAATATATACGGGGACAGCTTTTTGACTCGATCCGATAATATATTATTTCACAACATTTTATGTCAAAAATATTAACGATTTTTATTTGTCCACTCTTCGAGCGTGGAGAGTACAGCGGGATTTCGCCATTTCGACCGTTTGGTTTATTTACCGTTCGTCCACATGGTTGATTTTCGGTTGGATTTTTACTGCTTATCGGTTAGAATGTTTTTCTTTCAGTTCAGGAACTTTCGTGTTTACTGGAGAATACATGTTATTTCTTGTAGGGTCTTGGACAGTTTCGATTTGTTTCGAAAATTCAGATTCCCGTAAAGTTGTCCGTGAATCGAGAAAACCCGAGGCGGGTTCAAATCGATCGATTTGTTTTCATCACGTATTTCATCACTCCGTAATTTTTTCGGCGTATTCCTTCAACGGATCTCGTTGTTATTCAGTATCTGTTTTATTCCGGCGTCTTAATTCGACTAATTGGCGCGTATTTTTATCTTCTGTTTATTATTCAAGACCTGCTAGCTGGTACTTCAAACGAACACGGATGGCAGTTTTATTTCTGGAACGACGTGTAGCGTCCGCATTCTGTTCTCGACAGAGCGATCAACTTTTTTGCGAAGGATTCGACGAGTGTCATTAATTATTGGCGGTGACTCGTCGTCTCGCGAGTGTCGCCGTCGATATCGATGCTTCGTTGTAGAAGAAAAGGCCGTCGACTTGACGGTGAATACCATTGATGCATCATGTTTCTAAGTAAATACACACAATTCAATTCAATTACATAAACTTACACGGTCGTATTTACAAGAATCTTTGAGCATGAGAATTTTTCTATCATCGCGACGGAACATTACCTCGGACACACGTTTGACAAATTCTTTAATATTTCGATAAGTGTGTGCGTGTTGTGTGATCGACAATTTCAGCGTAACTGACACGGGGATTTTCTCGTCGACAGCTTACAAAAAAAATACATAAAAATGGTAGCTTTCATCGACGGGAGAATCAAAGCTGCGAATAATTTTCCGTTGCATGTTCCATGTAATTATCTTCTTTTTCATTTACGTATAGTTACAATCTCGATACGTGACGCGCATCCGAGTCCGCCGTTTCGTTCGGTATGCACTTGCATGAGTTTTTCGTGAAGGTCGCTTATTTTCGCGACAACTGTATCCTTAAAGAACTGTTTCGCGATTATTAATATACGTGCTTTCGTCACTTGGAATACGTATATTTCCGTGGGAGGAAACAAAGACTTTTTCTTTGTCGTGCTGCTGTACTGTTGTACATTGAGTCGTGTTCGACGTCTTGAGATCGACATCGTGTCGCGTTTCGTTAATTTGACGGACATAGATCGTGCATACGTATGGTACAGAAGGTCGCTGACGCGTATGCGCGCATGCCACTCGGTTAATTGACGCTTAATTGACCGTAATTAAGTTAACTCCGGCGGCACGTGGGCGCGGTCCCCACGGAGATTGGTCGCGCGTGTACTCAGCAGACTTAAACAATTAGCGCGAGCAAAACTGAAACGGGGTTTCGAGTTTCTGTGCCACGCGAATACGATTTTGTCCCGAGTTGGGTCATCTCCTTCATGTTTTTCTTGTATCGACACGTTGCAATTACTCGTGCTGTCGCACCACTCTCTTTCTCGTAACTGCGACTGAGAGAGGGATTTGTCGTTTTCAACACAGTAACGAGAGATATACATTAGGAACTGTAATTTTTTTAATTTTATTAGGAACTCAGTAATTTTAAGTTAAGCGAGATAAAGAGGATTGTGAGCGCGTATGAGCTGTTCAAATCGCGCGCGAGTCGTATCTTCTCTAGACGTAGATTCTTGTAAAAGTTTAATGTCAACTTTACGAGTAAAAGAAACGTCTGAAAGACTGGCGCGTGCGACACGTAAATCGCACATGGGGTCACGCATAATCGATTGTCGAATCGCTACCTCACGAAACACAAGGCGCGCGCGTCGCATCGATCAAGGATACGAATGTGCCGATGGGATATTCGGCGAGGGCAGAGGGAAGGAAGCTCGACGAGTCAGGGCCATTCGAGAAGGTGGCGACCTAGCCTTAAATCCCGATCAGGTAATTCACCTCCACCTTGAATTCCGCCTTCGTGCGTATGTGTGATCACCTGTCGCTGACGGAGACTGACCTTCTGCACACTTTCGCCCCGTTGACTTCGGCTTGACCAGCGAATATATTTGAAGTGAATATATTTGCATCTTGTTCGCCATTTTTCCCATCTCCCGTCTTTTATTTCTCCCTTTTTTCTTTTCGACAAAAGGCCAGATATTCGATGTCCTTGAAATCCCGTCGACTCTTTCATGGAGAATACAGCCACACGAAATAATTCCGTGTCCTTGCGCGTACGAAATCCGTTCTTTTCTTTCATCTCCTTTCATTTTTTTCAAGGTATTTGCCATTGGCTGTCGATCCTAGCTCGATTTCGCTTCTTTCGTTTATTTTTAGCAGAGCTGCTGGATGATTGCGGCCATTCTCTGACGTAACTCAGCGTATATTGATGAGTATCTTCCCGTTTCTTTCGTATTTGTTTAAAATTAGCATTCTTAAGTCATAAGAACAAGTCACTGATGTAACGAAGAAAGTTTCTTCGTTACATCAGGGAAAAAATTAAAATCTTTCTTGTAGAAAACTAATTACATCCAAATGTAACGTTAACATAATTAATCATGTCGTTGCATTTAAAGTAATTTCGAGGTAAGGACTATAAAATGCAATTCTTGTGAATTTAAAGCATAATTTTTGTAAGTTTTTACTTTGTGTGGAGAAGCATTCGAGTTTTTATCTTAAATTGAAACGTGTAATAGTTCCCCTTGATTATTATCGCACAGGAGTATTGATCGGTGGTTTATACAAAAAGTCAGTGCTTACAAAAAAGTCTCAAGAAAGAAATGGATAATGAATTATCTCACAAGTGATAAATTTAATAATTTCTTTACTTAAAAGAAAATCAAATACATTAAATAAGTATTTCACAGAATACATATTGCAATCGTAGTAAATTAGGTTAAAACTACGAAAGCAGAAAGAAATTAGAGTTATTAGTCAGTGCTATCTTCTATGAATGAATTTTCATTGCCTTTGTGTGTTTATGATAACGAGATTTGTGATTTGATTCGCGTGTATTACTGACCACATAAGAGGAAATTCGCGCGGAGTACCGGAAGGCTGTTCGTTATACTCGGCTGCTTTTCGGAAACTCGCATTTCTTCATTTACGCGAATACCGATAAAATTGGCGAATAATGTCCTTTTGCAACTATTTAATGCGGCCGCCGTGCCGTCGGCAGCACCAAAGAGGATTTAATCAGCATTTCTCGACGCTTTCACCCCTCGAGGGCTCCTCTAAGATTCCAACCGAACCCTCTCTCTCTTTTCGGCAATGTGTACACACAAACGCGAAGGATCATCAGGCTGTCTTCGTTTCTGCCTCCGCAAAAGTCGTGTAGTACCTACGCCTGGTCGAGATTCTTGGCTGGAAATTTCCAACGGACGCAGGATTATTACTTCGCATGGTGGAAGGGAGGTTCGCTACCCGTGTCAACCTCGTCTTCGTCTTCAAAGACGGGGATCCGGCGTTAAACTCGCGGCTTTGCCCGATTCAAGAATCGGAAGCTCGTGAATTCTTAAAGACGATAATCACGGCCGCCACTTCCGTCCCGAAACTTCTCCGACACCCTCCGGCCGACCCGTCGTTTTTTTTTTCATTCTTCTGTTGTTGACACGTTAAATCCATACACGCTCTCGTGGGAGAACATTCACCTTCTCTTTCTTCCTTTTCCTTTTCTCTCTTTCGGACTGTTTGCTGCCGGCTAACCTCCGTCTCCACGACTTTGTTCTTGATAATTGGCAGGGAAGCAGACGTTTTGTTTTCGGGTCTGTATCGGGTCTAAGTAGTATAAAAATTCAGTCGGTTTCTCGAGATGTAGATGCATTCTCGGAAGCAGGCTGGGCCTCTCGCCGGCATCGGACATCGGGGATACCGGCCCAGGTGAAGGCATAGTGCGCGACGCGGGAGGTGGCAGTTCGGCAGCGCGGGGGCGGATAAAGAGAGGGATCTCGTGGAGGACCAGTCGATCCTCATGTAAAACCGGACAAAGTTTTGTCGCACGGCACTCTGCACCCGGCGGCGATAGCATTGTCCGACGCAAAAGTTCACGTTGCCTTCCGGCGGGATAATTATTGTCTTTTGTTGCGGCATTGCCTGCCTCTCTCTTTTTTCCTCTTTCTCTCCTCGGGAAAGAGAGAGGCGAAGGAGAGCCTTCTCTCGTTCTCCACATCCACCGTCGTTTTCTCCTCACCGCCCTTCGTTTTCTTCCCTCTCATCTTTCTCTCTATCTACCTCTCTCCATTTCTTACACTTGTTTGTTTCCACGCGTTTTAACGAATTCCGACTTTTACGAGATGTAACGACTTTGTTACATAATTTTCCGTCATTTTACGTGGTTTCGATTGATTCTGAGTACGGTCTGAATCTAGATAGATTCCGGATGATCCGCGGCTGATCCTTCAGGCGTCGCATCGTGGCCATGACGCTTTATCGGCGACCGCCGCGGGAAAATATAATTATCGGTAATGCTTAATGTGTGCGCAAAGCGTGACCTACATTTAGATATGGGTTTGGCATTATCGGGAAAGTCGTGTAGAAACCCCGTAAAGCGTCACACGTGGTAACACACACGCGATCATTACATCGCGATAGCGCTAGAACTGGGTGCGGACATTTTAATCTGCTTGTTTGCAATAACAATAATGAAACTCATTTTTCCTACTGATGACGAAATTTATGAACAAATCGTGTACGAACAAATACAATGAACGTGTTTAATCTGGGTTTATAAAATCTTGGCAAGATCTTGTAAATTAATTATCTTCCATTTTTCTACGTCTCTGTTCAATATTTTTTTCTTCTAATTTCCATCTGCATATTGGCGTCAGTTACGGCAATTGTTTAATGCGACTCACGTGATTAAATTACAATGAAATTACAATGAATTAAAGATATGACATGTGTAAGAGAGAGACATCTTTTTTAAATTCAAAATATCGTTTCGATCAAAATATTTAAATTAATACGAAGGATACGGGTTTTCCTATTGTGTGAGAAATGTGACAATGCCGGTGGGAAAACTCGGGAGGGACTCGAGAGCCTCGATATCGCTCTTTCTCTCTCGAAGCTTTAATTCTACCTCCGCAGTACCGACAGTAAGAAAAATATGGAAAATCGTTATAAGAAACACGGGAAATATAGGACTTCCATCTCGCTCGGACCGCGATGAAATTGTCCGCTTCTGCGATTCGGTCGTAAAACTATTGCCTCGCGATCTTTCGTTCTTCCCGTAGTGGTTTCCATCGTTTGTATGCCGTTTGCCCGTCGCAATATTTTACCCGCCTCCGTTAAAGGGCAACGGGCAGCGTCCTCGCCGACCGGATCGCGCGACCCCCGGATAAATAAATGAAAAATGGAAATAATTAAAAAGCCCTTTTTAACATTCGCAAAGGATTCTCCGCCGCGTCTTTTGATTACTCGATCGCATATCCGCTCGTGAATTTTATTTTTGCGACGTACACGGCTCACCGTCGCGCGCGATTCATAGAGTAAACTAGTTTTCCCCGGAAATATCCACATCTCTTCTTTTCTCTTCTCTCGCTATTCTATTTTAATATTTCGTTCGTTTTCAATTCCGCGCTTGTTCTGCGAGACGAAAAAAAGTTGCGTCAAAGGGCACGGCCGCATCGGCAGAGTTCATTTTTTTACGATAATTAGCAGCGAATAGCCTTTTACGATGCTTGTTGCATATATTCGCTCGTCGAGAACACAGGCGTATTTATATATAACTCGTAGTTTTATGCGTAAAAATAACACACACACACATTATTTATTTTCTCGTGCAACGATTATTGCGATTTTGTAGCTGCTTTTTAAACGCAATGCAATTCAACTATTCTTATTGTGGTGATTTACATTTTTCACAAGAATTTCAATTATATTTTATTCTTCATATATCTTTTGAATTTTATATTTTATATTCTTTCTTAGCGTATTATAAAACAAATGGAATTGTGTACAAGTGTCTGAAATAGGTAACATTTCTTCTATGATATTTCCAATCTTCAATTTTTTGTAATTTTCTTATTCTTATTGTCACAGTTTAACGTTCCGAATTACATGAACGGGGATTGATTCGTGCTCGATCTATCTTTACCCTTTCTCGTTACAATGACGCCCCCGCTTTTTTCCACGGAGAAATTCGGTCAACCGTATTCATGTCCGCGCTTTTTCGATGCTTCCGAGGATCTATTGCGTCGCCGGTGGTTTTTTGTCTCCCTTTTTCTCGATGTTCGGACCGACCCCTTGTCAATAGCATTGCCGCTCGTTAATACCTCGTCCGGCCAATAGTTTCCCTGCAACTTTTCGCCCTTCTCTCTCTCCCCTCTCTTCTCTCTCTTTCCCTCTTCTCCCGCCTCTTCCCTCAACCTCCTCTCTTGCCTCCCTTTCTGTTCCTCCTTCTCTCCTCCCTCTCTCTCATCCACACCTACGCGCTGGCGTCATGTACATACCCCGCCGAATACATGTGTTTATATCACATTATGTACAGGCGCGTGTTGGTCCACATATCTATGGTTTATATATAAAATACATGCGTTACTCGTGCGATACATATACACAGTGTACTTGCTTCGGATGTACGCGGTGGTGGCGAAGAAGGTAAACGATACACATACTTCGAGTCTTCGCGCGTGGCCTGTACGTATAGAAACACGTCGCGGGGGACGAGGGGGATCCTCGGGAGTACCCGATTACATTTAATTGCGCGCCCTCTGCGAGTCTTACATCGGACGAAACGAGCGTAATTTACCCGGAGAGGGTATCCCCGTTACGTTACGCGCTACGAGCTTTTCACTTCCGCACGTCGTGTTTAACGTCGCCCGTCTCGACTTATCGTAATTACTCGATCGGATCAAATTGTCGCACGATTGTTTCTACGGAACGCGATTTTTGACGACGTAGGCGTGTTTACGAGAAGAGAAAGAGCGAAAGAGAAAGATCGGAGACAGAGGTCGAATTTTTTTTTCGGGGACACCCTGTTTGTGAACGCCCTTCCCCTTTATTACCTCTTCTTCCTTCTCCTCCTTTATGTAACGAGCTTATGTACTACATTATGTGCAGGATACTTTCGTACATGGCCAGTTAGGTATACGAACGGAAGGAGGACGCGGGCGGAGCTGTCGGTGGCTACACGTTCACGCTCGCGCGTTCACGTGCACGAAAACGACGTTGACGATGTACATAAGCGTCTGTATATGCACATATACATGTAGACATACATATATATGTATATACACACACACACAGAGACACACGCATATGTACACATACACAAGTCGATCGGTGCACTTGTCCGTGCTCCGCGCGTCCCTCAGTGACACTCAACCGATCCAATTCCGTCCGCAGGATGATAAAAAGAACTTTTACGTGATTTTTTACGAAAAATTTTTACCGATTAATTTTCTGATTCTCACAGAACGCGCTCTAAGGAGGGCAAGCAAAATACTTAAAAAATGAACATCTTAAGTAGAATCTAAATAAATTGATACGGCAGTGAAACGTGTACTGACTTGTTGAATGATGTAATATAAGACTCGTTAAAATTTATTTTATCTTAAGAAAATATTACATTTCTTTCATTGTCACTGAATATAAATTTTGACATTCTTCTAAATTTTTGCTGCGAAATTCTTACTCGTATAATTTGCTTGGAAGTATCAAGCATTTTTATGTGAACGAGTACAACAGTTGTTAACTCAGACTTATATATTTCTATAAATAAGTTAATATTTAGTCAATAAATTCGCAGCTGTATGTCGCGCGTGCACAAAAGCTAACATTTATATCTCAGGACATTTGCTGTGATAATTTTTCTACGTGCCTTGTGATATATGATTATGTAATGACGTGGTTTATCGCTCGCGAACGCGTATGTGCGCGTATAAAAATACTTTGGCCGTCGTTTGAAAAAATACTTCGATAGTAAATATTGTACCGCGGACAGATAAACAATTGATGTTGATTTATACCGTATCGGCTCCTACCTAAATATTACTCGAGCACATACACACACACATGCACTCGTGCGCGCGTGCGTGCACATACATATGCGATCATACGTAGCGTAGCATTTAAATTTCAGCAGAAGACCAACCAACGAGACACATGCGCGCAAGAAAAACGCTCCTGTTGTCGTCGCTCCTTTTATTATCGTTTTAGCGAATACGGTAAAAATAATACCGTTGCGCTATGTTATCAGGTCCGCCTTAATTGTAATGACTTTCGTCACCCTAAAACCCGTTACGTTCCAGTTCCGTCGCGCGGTTAGCAAGTCTCTAGTGGCCGACGAGCCGTCGCTCCGGGCGGCACCCCGCACGGTTACGATCCTGTTATCCGTAAACTCGAATCGAGATTTAAGTGATGTATGCTAATACGAAACTTAGTATGCGCCGCGGTGGTCCTGCATTATGAAGATTTTCAATTTTACGCTGCCGCAATAATGACGAATAAATATTTACTACAGCACAACGACGCCCCCTCCTGTAACGACTCCGATCTCGCCGTTGATTGTTCGACTGATGCCATTAACACTTCTCTGGTCACCCTTTCCCCATTCTTCTTCCCAGACATCACAACGGTAACACAAGATTGATGATCGCTCCTTTCCTTTGTAGATTTAATTTATTACACTTTACGCGAAATATACCTCGTAAACTTGAATTTGGCTTTCCGCATTACAAAGGGTTTGTATAAAAGTTTATTAGAAGATAAAATACGAAGGTCTCATTGCGCGATTAAAATTACTCTAAACTTTATTACATTATTAATACATTTTATCTGTGATTGAATTAGAGAAGAGATTATGATTTCTTACTTAATAAAAGTGAGCTTTGGTTGACGCAGTGCGCGACGACGCGTGTCGTTGATGACGTTGAAGGCGGAAAATAATGTCCTTGGACGAGGATTGAGTTTACTGACTACGTTATATAATATCGTGTAGTGTCGCGTGTTGTTGCACAAGTTGGTTCATGTTAATTATTCATCGAATGTATTTCTATTTCTTGTTGTCGAACAAGATTTTTTTTTTACTCGAAGAGTTTACTTCGAAGGAGATTGCGTACATCATTCTAGCTTTAAAATCTTCTCAAAATTATCTTTATTAAAATTATGAATTATTTTATCAAATCAATCTAACGTTCTTCAAACTTGTCATTCAATCGTTCATGATCCAATTTTATCGAATCTGTATCGAGAACATTGAATTATTCTCTTTTGCTTAGAATTGAAAGCGTTCTGACATCACCTTCTATTTCAGTAGAATTTGCGAAAATAACAATTTCGTAATCGTTTAATTGACCTCTATGTTGAAAACAAGATAATTCAAGATAGATCGTTCTTGAACGTTCGATCGAGGGAAAATAAATTTCTGGCTTGATAAAATCTTTCAGATGGAATACATTTCGGTTCCAGAATTAGAATTTTATCGCCGAGCGTCTGCTCATTAGGACTGTAGCGCGCTAAACAACATCCTCGGGAAACAATGTGACTTAATAATGAAGAATCCGCACGGTTAATATCGCCTGAGAGAACTCATCATTCACCTCGGTGCGACCTTGACGAGGGCGTTTCCGTGGAAATGGTACGCCGTATTCTCCTCTGTCGTATCCTTTCTCGCTATCCTTTCCCGAGGGACAGTCGCTCGTGTATACAACACAAGATACCTATCTCGGTAGCGAATCTATTGGCCAAGAAAATCGGTGTGTAGACGTGGTGGCGTAAGTCATAAAACCGCAACCAAACTGCGTTTATTGGATCGCTTGTGTTTCACGAAAGACATCCGAGATCGACATCTCGTTCTCATTCATCGTTGTATGCAAATCTACGTTTAATCACCCCGCCTTCTGCTTATGTATAAATTAACCCAAGTTATATCAAATCGTTTATCGTGCATATCTATGTCTTAATTTCACACGGGTCGAGCTGCGCATCTTTAATTAATAGCTGAGTCTTACTCCCTTGATGTACGAACGCTGTACTCCCATCTTGATCGTCGTGTAACAGTTGCACGTACCTGAACGTACGAATGTATTTATCAATGACGAGTTACAGGACCCGAGATTTACTAGAAAATGAACTATACGAATGTGATGAATTTTTTACTAAATTACTTTTCGTCGATATTATTGTATTTTGTCTTCACTGGCTAGTATTATCGGGTGCTGCGTAACGCTGATACAGTCAATCGACGTGGACCCAAATTAGGGGGTTGTGACATCCTCGTTATCATTACTGCGAAGCGGTAACTTAGTTAGTCTTCGCAATTACGCGCGATGTCGATGAAAAGGCCAGCCTTCTCGCTGTACACCGGACCTCTTTTGCCTACGCGAGTCTCGCGAATGCATTGGACGTTATTACATTAAAGCTCCCTTTGCGAAATGCCACGGATGTTGCGCTTTCCAATTACGAAAAACTCGCCGCCTTTATGGCGACGATTCGTAGCATGCATAATTGAAAGATCTCAAAAATATATCGAAAATATTTCCGGCACGAGATTATGATGACGTATAGAAATATCAAAGTTTTCGAGTTCGTCGGAAATTATGCATGATATGAGAAGTGTACTTATACTTATATCAATAATTTTGTGAGAGCATAAGTTATACCGCTAAAAAAAGAGATACTGTAGACGGCAAAAGAAAAGGTAAGAGTTCTTAAATTATTTCTGAATCACGGAATTGTTTGTTTTCTCGAGTTCCGAGTTATCGACAAAGTTAAATATCAATTTCTGAGTAATCGACCATATCTCAATGGTGCACTACGCTTTCACTTTTGCTTTACGAAACTGAATGAGACCTACAAAATTGTTTCACGGGCTTTCACCGTTGCTGTCCCGTAAATTGGAACGATTCGCTCGCTCGTATATACTCGGGGTTACACTTTGCGCTACGACCGGTTCTAATTAAGAAACAGAGGCACGGTAATTGGCTTCCGCGATGTGCTTGTGATGAATGGATTGTTTTTATCCTGAACGAAAGGAACAGCCATAAGTACTACCGTCGTAAGTGCCTTTGATTCGAGGAGGCTCGCTGGCTGCCGGAGCCTCCTCTTTCTGCAGAAGCTAGTGGCCTGTTGCATGCCACTGCTGCTTACTCCTCCAGCCCTCTGGCTATGCATCGGGCGTGTTTCTTGAGCCGCTCCTGCGATGATCGATTTAAGCCCGGTTCACACTCGTCGGGGGCTTGATGCGCGCGTGTGTCCCGCAGCCTCTCCCAGACGTCGACAAAGTACTCTCAACAAGTCAACGCGTCTTCCCTCGCGCCTTGTCTACCACGCGCGCTCGTAATCCGTCATGCAGCGACGAAATTGATTAATCGAACATTTCGCCGATATTCCCTTCTAACGAACATGTAACACGAACGTGAAACGGATTACCTCCGAGAGGCTTACCTGTTTACGTATTATACTAACACGCCAGTGTATATACGTGATGAAACTGAATGCTAATGCGAATTTATATAGTTTTTATAGTGATTAACTAGTTCAATTTTCGCTGCAATTGTCGCAGCACGAGAATCAAACAGGTATCTCGTATTTTGAAAGAATAGTAACGTTTAGAGAATGGCATCTGAAAGGTCGCGCCGAACGACGGGAGAATGAAATTAATGTACTCGTGGGCAAAGATGTCGATTACGGAGAGAAGCTCTGAAGCTAGCTTAACCATGACGTTTCCTATCTAAAATATCGTCGTCGTGCACCTTGCGACGTGACAAAGCGAGACAAACGGAGCGGCAGCGACTCGCTCGAGATTGTACAGGGTGTTTCATTAAAATCATTCGTCGATTGGAAAGTTCGGGAAACATTTCGACACGCCGTACTTCACTGGCGCTCGATTCACAGCCACGGATAACTTGGACGATTTATGTTCTTCGCGAATCTCGGGCGTGATCTCCGAGCAAGATTTTAGCCGTCTCATTCCGAAAGAATTTTTTAGAAATTCAATTTCAAAGGGATAAAAAAGTGCAGAGAACATTATTTTAGAAGTATTGCGTTTTGTATCACAAAAGTCACGTGGCAAATATTATGTTAATTCGTTTCACGTCGTAACACACAGAAAATCCTTATTTTGCCGCCGGATAAGTCGGTCAAGGAACCATTTAAACTTGCACGGAGTCCGGTAGAATCTTGCTCCAAATATAACAAAGTTCCAGCGACAACGACATGTACTACACGATAGTTGCACGGCGTCATCTCTCCCTCTCTTCGTTTTTGTCTCCTTCCGCCCTTCCCGCGCGTCGCGTCGTGGCATCGTGGGGTGGTTCAGACTCTGTAGGAAGTGAGACAAGGGGTGAAAAGGGGTACAGCGGCCAGAAGGGAAACGCAGGACAATACTATCCCCGTTGATTCAGTTTATAGCTGATCATTCGACCCTGGACTCTCTCTCTCTCCCCCTCCCTCCCTCTCTTCTCTCATTCTCCATTCGTCCTCCTCTCGTTCTTCCTCTCGTGTTCTCTCCATCCGTACGTACATATGAACGATGTACGACGCGAGCGCGCGCACACACACATACGACATCCGTGTAAATACTCGGGTGTGCGGGCAAATATGTAGATATGCCCCGTGTGCACATAGCCGGGCATGTACGCGAGGAATACCTAGCTCTATATGCTACTCTCGCCGGTGTATGCGCGGACACGGGCCGTGTGCGTGTATACGATGCTCCGTGCTGTTACACGTACTGTTACACACACGCATACACGTGCGCGTGCGCGCGCGTATACATTACCGCATCTCTCCCGTCGTGCACGACGCACGGTGCACGTGCTCCTTTCGCGCTCGCGTGTCCCGCGCGCAAAAGCCGCGTACACACGCTTCTTCGCGCTCGCGTATGCTCGGTATGCGTTTGCCGCGTTCCGCAACGAACCGTGAGATGAACGAGAGAAAGAATACAAGAGATACACGCTGTTTCGTTTTGAGATGATACTCACTGTAATCTGCTCGTTATCCCACTCGAGAGAACGGTGGAGGATTCCGCCCCGATACCGACCGCGATCATACGCGAATAAATTACGCGGTGTACTTTATCGGGAAGCAGACCGTCGCGCGTCCCGCTTGCGCGGAATTACGTTATTTTCATGAAGTTCCGAGCAGCATAGAACCGGTTTCACCTCGCGTTCGACGTCTCGACGTCAAACGAAACACAACGGCGTAAATTCGACCGACGATTGCCCGCGCTTTGACGTTAAGCCGTACTTAAAATTTTATTTTGGTCTTAACTAGCGATCGCGTGACAAGGACAATCGAATATCGGTTTCATGCATCCGTATTTACCGATCATAATAACGCTTTACAACACTTTACCACGTCCTTCGGGGTTCGGTGATAATATTCAAAAAGCGTATTGAGGGAAACATAATTAGACTCAGGCTATAAGAATGTAAATTTTCTTTATGTTATGTAGGATAGAATATACAGAGGGAAGCGCATTCCTCTCTTCTTCTTCTCGGATAGCTGGGCTGGTCAGGATACGTGAATCACACGCGGGAAAGATTAAGAACACTTTATTTCTCGTCTCGTCGGTACGGCTCTCGGTGCCATAACTAAAAACAAAACTCCTGCTCTCTTTTCGCGCTAGTGGCGACGCGGTATCAGCGCGTCTTTTAAATAATAAAAAGAAGTAACATAAGTATTCTACAGTTAGTGTAATTTAAGAAATTCTGTTTGCGTTGTACGTGATTCACAACTATATTGCTTTAGAAATCCGTACTTGATAAAGGCTTCTGAAAGTAACTAGAAGATAAATAATGTGGAAAAAATGGTTAACAGAAAATATTGATAAAGACATCATTAAACACTTGAATTCAATCTAAAGAAGAATCTTTGTTACAATGGTATGGATTTATGTTGACATAATATTTACGAGATCTTTTCGTCCTGTGTACGCAACAATTTATGCGCATCCTTGTAATGTCTCTTTTTACTTAAACCGTTGATATCCCGCGGCGAATTATCCCAGAGCGAGGAGGCTCCAATTCTGTCGACGTATATTCCGTGTAACTGTTTCGTCTTTCTTGGCTTATATCGTCTTTCTTTTTTCGTATTATTGCACACGAACCGGTGTCAAAATATTCCGTTGGATTAGTCTGAATTAAGATCGTCAAAACTGAACATCGAAAGTGTCGCCACTGGATTTAAGTGTGCAGAGTGTCCCATTCACAATAAATAAATTTTATCTTAATGACGGACAAGATTTATTATTCGTTTTAAATTTAATTGGATTTGTTTTAATGGAATTTCATATTTCGAAGACATTCAACATTAGAAATGTGCAACAAGCAAATTTTGAAAAAGTTTTCCAAGTGCAATGAAAAAACGAAATTTTATCATGACCATATTGTTCAGAATATTGAATATGTTTAATATACTTAGTAATGCGTTAGTAATAAATAATATATAATTAGTAATAATATATAATTAGTAACGATCATAAAGAGTCTGAGAATATGAAGTCCGACTGTGAGAATATGGAAATTAATTGAAATAATAGAATTTTTTATGTTCTTAACTCGGCATAAGGTAGTGTTTATCAAATCTCAGTTAATATTCAAAGTCATCAAGACACACGAAATTATTACAATAGAATATTTCAAATTAAGTTTGGATCAAAATTATATCAATTAAATATGATTCAAAATTATAGAAATTTAAGAAACTTTTTTGAGTGACATAGAGCAATTGTGCTATGTTGTATAGTACTTGGGGTTTGTTTTATAATAAAGTCGAGTACATAACGTTAAGAAATTTTGACAGATAACGATCTGTCAAAATTTTTATCGGGCAACAATCTATTTATTCCACGTACGTCAAAGCTATTAAAATTGAATGCAGAATGAAAGGGGAGCTTTCTGTGTACGAGGATCTCGTCATTCTCTGCCGATCTGTTTTTCTCTCGGTTCTTCATGCCTCCTCGACCTCCGCAGCGACGTGACGCGTCGCGACGCGCCGCACCGCGCGTCCGTTGCGGGCGGCCGCTCACAATCCGGCGTTAATCCGGTTGATCGCCACGGCGACACGGGGATCCGTCAAAGGGAACACGTCGTTCTCATTTTCAGGATCTCTCTCCTGTCCCGACTATCCTCGCTCTTTTTTCACCGCTCGCTTTTCGAAATAGTGCTCTCGACGCCACGTCCGCGAGCGAATAATTTACATCGAGATACTACACTTAGTTTTCTATCTGCTGATTCTTTGCTGTATCTCAAATTCACTTTTCATCAGGCGCTGACAGTATTGTAGTAGCAGAGACAGCACTTGAGTATACAAATGTATGCAAAATTAACTTGAAATAAAATTCTGAGCTTTTTACAAATTAAGTTGCAGTAAGTTCGAATGCATTTATTCAAGCGAATGAATAATGGAATCTTATTTTATAATGTTGGTAGTTTAATGTTACGATTCAGATTAAGGATGCTTATGCATCCAGTTGTCGAATGTAAACTTCGATCGTTTATCCGCGTTGATTTACGCCGGCTGGCGCCGTGATAATTATTGCTAATGCATCCGCGAGAAGATACGAATGGTATCGCTAAAAGCCACTGAAACATTGATATCATACGCGGAATACAGTTAATATCGACGCAAGCACAAACAGATTCAGAATAACTTACAAAATATAACTAATAACGTAAAACAACATACATAAAAAAAAAACACAAAAAAAAAACAAAAAAAAATAAACGTAGCAAAAGAGAGTACACGTAATGCACTGGGAATTGTTGATATATTTCATAACACATGCAGATATGCATTTTCATTTCCTTTACACGCGCTATCTAATTTAGTTCGCTCGGATCTCGCGAAACTAGAATACGGTTTATCCGGCGCGTCAAAGGCTAATGAGTCGTTTCTCTAAAATACTTAGCGGTTCTTATTTACATTTGTCGCCTTTCGCGAGAGAGAGCGGTGTGTCTCGCACGAACTACAATTACCAACTCTCACAGGGCTCATCCTCGAACTTGTTAAAGACACTTTACTTATTCGGGACTCGGCAGGGGCTCGTGCCATTCCTTTCTCTCTCTTTCTTTCTTATTATAGTAACGTTTCTTTTTGGATTGCTAATATACTAATTCGTCATTAACATGGCGGTAGGAAATGCATCGTGGAAAATTATTAGGCAAGCGAAGCGACGGTTTTGCAGTATCTTTTGCGTTCCTTAATCTTGGGACTTTCCTTCCTGCATAGCCCCAAGGATTAAACGCGGATACCCTCGGATATAGAAGATACGAAATTTCCAACCGTTTCTCTCTTTCTCTCTTTCTCTCTCCCATGTCTGTGCATTTTACGTCCCTTTCTGAACGACGTTACTCTCCGTACTCTTTTCCTCTTTCTCTCCAGTTCGTGCCCCTCGCCTCTCATCCTCCTCTTATTTTTTCTCCCACTCCCCGACGCCCACCCTCTTGCTCTTGCATTTTTTGTTGCCTTCTACAACCGCGTACAACGGTGTGGCGCGAGTCAATTCTATCACGGCCGTGGCATCCGCGCGCCTTCGTCGCGACGCGCAGTTGCTACGGACAACTCTCCGCCGCGATTGCAAAAGTGCTGTCCGCGGGATACTGAGGGGACGGTGGCGGGCGGGTGGAGGCTGGGAGGACTGCTGGAACCCGGGTATGGGTTACGCGCGGAAGAGGGAAAGAGGGGCGGTATGAGGGGGGAGGAAGAGGAGGAGGAGGCGGCGGAGTCGTGCGCACCCTGTGCCAGGAGCTCTCCGCGTCGGGGAAAAATTCAATCCCCCGGTTAAAGGGGATGACGCGCTCTTCAGAGCTGTACAGCCGAGGCGGTAATTTTCGCGAGAGTCTTCGTGCCTGCACCTCCCTCTTCCTCGCACCTTTCTCTATCCATAGCCCTTCCCTCTTCCCCGGTCCGCCTTCGTCGCTTCTGTGTACGGCGTAGGAAGGAATGAATGGGCACGGATATCGTACGACTTCGGTGCCCCTCTGAGATGGAACGCGCACGAGAAGGATGCATGCCGCATACTCTTCTTGCTCCTCCGCGCGCAAATGAGACGTCCGTTCGCTGGCCACAGTCTCAGTGTCATAAAGCTAATGTAGTCCAGAATTGCGCGGAAATTTTGAGAGAATTTTCTCTTGAGAAAGATTTGTGAAATTACCGAAAGTGTTGAAGGGACGCAGATTTTTCGGTGAGACTTATCTATCCGACCTTATTGTGCGGAACACTTACAAATGCTAGTTCAAATGCTTCTTCTTATCAGCTGAAACATTCTATATGATATTCGGTAACGCTTTTATTCTTCAGTTGTATTCATGTCTCACCCGACATGGACATACTTTAGTTGAAGAGTGTAAATCGAACTGAATCGTCTCGACGATCTTAGACTTTGAAAGAATTCAATGTCAAATTGGAGAGTGCTGCTTATATTTATATTCATTTTTTTTTAATTATTAATTACAACCATAATGGATGCGTTTGCAGACCGGTAATATTTATCACTAGGTGAAAGAGCTACAGATAACTATTAATCTCGATCGTTGAAACCATCCTCCTGCAAAAAGTTGATCGTGTATATACGGCTAATGTGAGGTCGACGATTTCAACGCAATATTTTATGCCGTTTGTTGCGCTGTTACAAGATTACGGATACGGCAAGGGCTAGAGGAGCGGAGATTAATCGAAGGAACGCGGCAAAAAGATCTTAAGAGAGAGAGCCTGATTCAACCTGTGTCGTTCTTAATGTTTAATCGCGATTCAGAGCCACGCGGAATTCCAAAGGGGCAGCCCGCCCGCCCGCACGACAGTAAAACGAACGACCGAGCTAGCGGGTTTACGATGCCGCTGCTCCCCGTTTCAGGGTCGGACACTGACGAGCACCTGGGGTGAATCCGTGGGATGGGTTAAGGGGGTCAATCTCCATCGGCGCTTAATTCGCAGTCTTGCCCCGCTGACACCCTTCCGCGATTGTCCGCCGACTATTAGCTGTCCTCCGTGTCTCCCATGTCTACGTAATATTGAATTATGACCACTCTATATTAGTGTGAATTGCTTATTATTTAATAACAAAATATAGACTTTACGGTTATACTGTAATTAATTTTATGCCTGTGATATTTATTTACGATGGAAATGTGAAAATAAGAGCAAATATGACATATGTGGAAGGAAAATATTTATGTTTATACAATGTTATTTGTAACTTTGTTAGCGTGTGTGTACTTGATAGAAAAATAAGCTAATCTTGAAATCACATGAGAGTCGCATTTTTCACTCTCTGAGAAATTTTTCACTCGACAGTCTATTTTATAAACTCTCTTCAATGAATCTGTTTCCCAGTTTCCCAACTGAATGTTGTTTATTAATAATTATTAAAAAAAACTTTATATGGCTGAAATGCATATTTTTCGTTACCTTGTTGAGGCTATTATTCAAGGAATTACGCAAATAACAAGTAATTTTAGATCTCTTTCGTTACAATTCCGTTACGTGTTGGGTCTAACAGTTCATGCATTGCACACGAGTGTACTGGTCATATCTTATCACCGATAAATAAGTACATATTCGCGAGTATATATGCACTCTCGTCTCTTATATACTGACATTTCCTTCTCTGTCTTATCGTCTGTTTTCCTATCTCGCTTGTTCCTTCTGTCACGTTCGCCCCAAGGCTACTTTGATAACACTTTTGACTCGATGGAACACAGTAAATCGAAATGTTACTAATGCTAAATGTTAATGCTTATTATACCACCTACTGAATTTTTGTTGAATATCAGTGCCTAAAATTATTTGAAATAATTAACTGACATTTTTCTTGAAGAAAAATAAATAAAAAGTATTGGAAGTATAAAATTATATACGAAAAATATACGAGATTTTCTCATCACACGAAATTCTGGGTACTTATTATTATGTAACTATTTGCGATTCCCATTAAAAGTGCAAATTTTTAACCTACGCAGTTTCGAATCGAATACGATCTTGTCGAATGGAATTATCTTTTTGCGCGTGTCGCTAAATATGAAATAGAAATAAGTAGGACGACAGAGATATTCAATCACCAATTATATAACTAATTATGATTATATGGTAATTGAAAAACACAGTATCTTAAATATTACTTATATATGTAGCGATAGTATGACGAATCGTATAAATAAAATATTCGTATACATATATTACATATATTCGAATGATTTTTAAAAATTCTTTTTCTTATATTATTTACGTTTCAATCAATATTTTGTTTCTAAATGAGCTCTGAATTTTAGTTATGGTTTGAGATGTCAATTTTTTTGCAACTTTGATTATAACTTTGCTTTAAAATTATAATTTTCGAAAATAATTATGGTTTATTCGTTCCTCAAGAGATTAAAAAATTTTTTTATATCGGTTCAATACTCCAGAATTATAGAGTTTTAAAAATATAATTTTTCTAGTTATTTTGCGTATAAAAGTATCAAAGTTAAAATCAATAGTTATCATAAAATCAATAGTTTACGAGGTATATTTTTTTTATTTTAGCATATTTTTATATAAAATATAAAATATCTCGTAAACTATTCATTTTTTGATAGCTGTACCTTAATATATATGTATTTTATGCACAGAATAATAAGAATATGAATTGGTCAGTTGGTGCAAAGAAAACACATTGTTGTTTTTCGAAAAAGATAATTGCATGTTGCAAATTGCACGTGCGCGCGCGCACGCACCCAGACAAATGGGGGGGGGGAGAGGAGAGAGAGAGAGAGAGAGAGAGATAGCAACGAAACCGCGATACAAAATTAAATTTCAGCTCAGTAATCAATGATCTTAGACTTCATAAATAGCGCGACTAAAATGCTTTAGTCAATTTATGTCAACATTCCGGAGTCGATTAAGCTGTTGCAACTTTTGAGTCTGAGTTCTCATAACAAGACAAGATTGAACATAATAGAAAATAATATTATTCAGAAATGTCTAAAAAAATTCATGATAAGTATCTTAACATTTTTAGAAACGAGTGAAATCTTTATGTAGAAAAAGTATAAAAAATTAAATTTTTGTTAGCAAATTCCGACATTAACTTCTACTATACTATTGCATTTAACTATAGCTATTGCATTGAAGTTATTTCCGAAGGTTCGGATAGTCAAGCTTTGACATTCGTACCGTAAATAACGTGAGAGAAAGAGAGAGAATGTACATTTGAGTATTATGAATAGTACATACTTTCTGTTAGAGGGAGATACAATGGGCGCATACACGGTGCAACAAAATTAGAATGTTTAACCGACTACAAATGCAGAATTTGAATACGTAGAACGTTGACGATCCTACAATAATTGTTTTCACTGTACTCGTCGTAGCCGTCATGCAAAATTATATATTTCAGGTTTGTTATATACCTCCGTTTGTTATGCAAATTACGTTGTGAATAATTGCGTGCGTGCATATAGTTATGAATTTACTTGTTATTTATATTAGAGTACGAGCGCAATATTTATTTATATTTTTCATAAACGTAAAGTTTATTTTAAAATTATAAACATTTTTATCTTTTTTTCATTAATTTGAAATATATTGCATTTTGATTACGTCAAATGCGATTATCTCACTATATATATATATGTATATATATATATGGATGTTATCTTGCAATTCTTTCAATACTAATATCGTATTATAGTATTATATTATATTATATATTATGTATATATTATAGTAGTTAGTAAATTAAATTATTATCAAAATTATTAATGAAATTGCACTATTCAAAGGATTGCTAGAGAATATTACGTACAGATCATATTTAATATACGATCATATTTAACGAATATTCGTGATATTCTTCTCAAAGAAGAGTCTTACTTCGAGATGTGTGTGGCCCGATTTTTCTGCTGCGTACTCGAAAGAAATATTATAGTAATAAGAAACGGTGGCACGATGCATCTCTGCCATGCAACAGGTACAATTTTTGCGTTCGCGGAATGCCGACGCTAGTTATCGTTTTATTATCCTCGTAAATCGGCGATCTCGCTTGCGCGCGCGTCATCCTCGTGTCACCGGGATGACTCGCCGCGGTAACCGGCGTGATCACCGGCGTGAAGCGGGTCGGAAGGGCGGAGAAGGCAGAGAAAAGATACGCGGGAGAGATCGTAGATGTACAAAGAGGAGAAGATGCGAGACAAAAAACCAGAGGAAAACGCAATGCGGTCATCTCGCTCGATCCTCCCTTTGCTTCGCGCCCCCTCGACTTGCTGGCTTCGACTTCTTCTTCGCCTTCTTCATCGTCATCTTCTTCTTGTTCTTATCGTATTCCTTTTCTTCGTCTTCTTCTTCTTGTTATTTTCTTCTTTACGTCCTGTGAGTCTCTCGCACGATCAAGAGAGAAAGGCCTCTCTTCTGTCTCTCCTCTTCTCTCGACTTCTACAGCGAATCTCGCCAGCTTCGACGCTCTCGAATATGTCCGTCCATTGGCGCCAAACAAGCGCACCCGCTCAAAAGATACGCGACAAGCTTATCGACACACGGTGAACGTGAACGCTTTACATCCCGACAATATTGGTCGAATGTAAAACCAGTTTGAAAGCCGGCGCGAAAAAAGGGAAGATCCTCTCCGCTCTGCGTACGTGTTTGCTCCCTCCGAAAGGGCCGTACTCCCGCGTTCTGGTCACGCATTTAGCGCCAAACGTGGACAACTGTTACTTGCCTTTAGATCACACGCTGGGTGTCAAAGAGAGATGAGACTCGGGCATCCGCGTTTAGCGTCTAATGTAACCGGCCGGTTCTGAGTTTCCATCGCTTAACATGAAACTCGTGATGTAAATGTGTCATATTTAGCGATAAATGTATGAAGCGGTGAATACGGACCTTGGTGTCTTGGTCGAGGGAGATGAGTCTGCGTCTCTACGGCGCGGAGAGCGAGGCGCATGAAAACTGGTTTACAAGATGTATCTACGTAGACGAAAAGACGCGATAGTCTTCTTCATCGTTCTCCTCGTTGTATCCTTTTTTTGACAATTTGTCACAAATCTCAGAACTGAATGAATTATTTTGGCCGAAATCTAGGAAAATCATCGTCGATTTTAGTAAAAAATTTAATTGATTATTGTTCGTAATCGGATGGCAAATAGTATTTCATCCCTTATCATCCTATCACCCGTTCTCGTTAACGTCATGTCTGTTTCCTCCAAAGAAAAGCATTCTATTATAATCGTCTATTATAATCTATTACAATCGTTATTTTCATTTGACTGCACTCGAGATTATGTTTTCAGTTTTTCAGTGATGTCTCCAAAGATCAATCATTTTGGTGTCATCAAATTTTATAACTTGCAGACTTGTATTCGCATTGGCAAAAGATCATTCATTATTTACTGCATAGCTTACGTGAGCTGTTAAGCTTCACAAAAAGAGCCTTCGAAAGTCGTGTGGGAGTTCAAAACGGTCCAAGGAATACGATCAATCGAAATCTCATTTGAAATTTCTCAAAGTTGCTCACCTACATTACTTACAGACGGCGTGTGGCAAAGCTTTATAAAAGCGGTCTAAAAAGTTTCAATGATTTGAATGGCATTCGAGAGAGGTGTAATCGATCGATCGAAATTCATTAGAAATTTTTCGAAGTAATTTCCTAAGCGAAAACGCACAAAACAAAATTGCGTCGGCGGGTCGATCGACGAACCGAGGGAAAAAAATCCTACCGGAGATCATCGTCCTGGTAACGTCTCTCCTCGGCGTCGAATCTCCCATAGCGTCGGCGAGAACAACGAGGGAGGGTAAACGAGGGAGAACGAAAGAGTATAGCGCGAGGGGACGCATCGAAGAGGCCGGGGGAGGGGGGAGAAGGGGGCCGGGTGTTGCACAGACGAGGGCAGGAGCTGAGGGGGGCACAAAAGGACAGAAGCAGAGACACGTTGGGTACGTCATGGACAAAAAGCGCAACGTCTTCGCAAGAAAGGTCGTGCGCGCGCGAGGAGTCTCAGGATTTCTCTCTCCGGGAAGATCATCGCCCTAGTTACGTCCTTCTTCCCAGTAACCTTGCTTCCTCCCACTCAGCACCGCATCTTGCTTACCTCCTCCCTGACCCCCGATCTATCGGTTTTTTTTGTTTCTCTTTCTCTTTGTTTTCGCGCCCCTAAGTGAAGAGAGGTAGAAAGAGCGGGAGGGGAGAGAAAGAGTCGCTCTCGGGCTTGACTATAAAGATCCCGTAGTTGCACGAAGGCCTGTGACAAAAATTGCACCGACTTGAAAAAAGGACCTGCAGCGGCGCTGCGAGATGGCAGGGATGAAAGTGCGCAAGAGAAAAAAAATCAAGAGTCGGACGCGAAGAGAGAAAGAGGGAAGTGGAAGAGAGATACGGAAAGAAGTGACGAGGAAAACGACAGGAGGGAAGGAGAGATGCGTAGGAGAGACACACGCTACAAACAATGGAAGCGCGTGCACGATGTGCCTCTCTCTTCTCTCGTCATTTCTCGTCTCCGTCTTTCTTTTATTATCTCTCTCTTCATCTTTTGCTCGCACTTGTCTCTCCTTTTCTTCTTTTTTCTCTGTCACTCGTCAACATATATGTATATGTGCATACGCTCGCACATACACTCATCTCTCTCTCTTTCTCTTTCTCACCTTTTGCCCCTTATTCTGTTGTTTTTCTCTTTCTCTACGTGCTTCGTCCTGTCTTTGTCCCTCTTTCCATCGCACGTCAGATAAATACAGTCGAGGTAGCAGCCGCAGCAGCAGCGGCAGCAGCAGCCAGATACGTGAGTGAGTGAGCGAGCGAGTGAGCGCGCGCGCACGCGAGAGAGAGATGGAAAAAGAGCGAGAGAAACGTAGAGAACGCGATAGGAGAGGTGAGAGAGGAAGGACGGAACAGGTTCCAGCTAGAGGTGGGTGGGGTTGCCGGAGGGCGCGGGGTTCGGACCTGGAATCAGAGGGGAGTAGGAGGGAGGGGGATGGCGGCTTGCTGGGAGGGAAAGGGGCGAGGGGATGGGAGAACTGGAATCCTGAGTAGCAACGGCGTAGCCGCGAACCATCGTACCTGGGCTCAACCTTAAAGCGATGGATCACTTATGGTCATCGCCGCAGTACCAAAACGCTACCTGGAGAACGTGTTTTTCAGGGTAATTGAAGGTAATTCGAGCTTTTGCGCCAGGTCGACTGAAGAAACCGTGTCCAAGTTGTTACACGGGATCGCGCACGATCGAATTCCGCGGTCGCGATCGTTCTTTATGCTATCTCGATGAGAGAGAAAGATTCACTTAACGATCGATTGGACGTGTGTGACACCTCGACGAGCGATCTTACAAACCGACCACAAAAAAATGACTATTGACGTTTACAATTTGCGGAAGTTACGATACAAGCAAACCTGAAATGTTGTTTCATTAATTTTATTACTTAAAAATTGAAAAAAGATCTTTGTGCTGAACACACGTAATTGATTGAGTGTTTATACCATACATTAAGCGGAAGACCCGTTTCCAATTAATCTATTCAACATTCTTGCTTTTAATTTATTATGGTATCTTTTAAAATGTTTCCGCGTATCACTAGAGAATTCAAGAGGCATGGCATAATATATTGCTAGATTAATCGAAAGTTATGTTGAAACAAACACATTCAAAGCATTCTTATCGTCAATTAAGTTATTTCAGAATTGCAAATAATAATTCTTAATTATATAGTTTGACTATAACAACTTGTAAAATGTTTCTTTCTTATGGAAACGTTCATACAGTAAGATTTTCTGAATTTAAAATAACTCGAAAATAACTGAAAACAAAATAAGTTTCCTGACGTATCTCCAAAACTGAAATAATTTTTTCTTCTTGGTTCGAAACGAAGCTGTAACTTGCTCAACTTTCACAAACTGGACAGCGAAATTTGGTGCGCATCTAAGCAAAATTGACCGTCAGATTATTCGTTCGACGCGTTTAACCGTCGCCCTCCAACCCGATCGCGAATACTTGCTGGAACAAGTACGGATGAAGTATTTCAATAATCGTATACAAACTAAGTCAGGTCGATCAAAGGATTGCAATCCAAGATGTCAAGAATGTCGTACAATTGGGAAATAAGTTGACAATATCTTTGCTATTCTAGAAGTTTGAAAAGTTATGTGATGATTTCCGTTCAATTTATTAACTTTATTAACTTCGCAGTCAAAAATGACAGCGAAGTTAATAAAGTTAATAAATTGCTCATATTTAGTTTTAGAACGAATCACAATTGTGTTGATAGTAGTAAACAGAGATCTTTCTGTCGTAGACTATTGTTAACTTTTAATGAAAGTAAAATTTTTTTTTCTTCACTCTCTAGATTTATATCACTTTTTATTACTCTTCAGGATATGGATTTTCCATTCTTCTATTTCTATTTTCTTAGCTTGCAGCATTATCTTCTAAAACGTACTATCCATTATCGATTACGAGCGATCTATGAAAAATTACGACGAAACTTTAGCTAGAATATATTGCGGCCTTCCCTCCGTAGAGATCGTTCTCCACTTGCTAATGCTCGGACACTTACGCTCAACGCCGGTAGTAGATTACAGGCTAACGGTAGGGGCAGCGCGCTTCATTAGTTTCGAAGATGATAACAAACGGCATTATCACTTAGCACACAGGGTCACGCGGATAACGGAAACCATGTCGCGCCGCGTGTCGATAGCACAAATACGCGCGTTAGATAGCAAAAACCATATCGTCGCTCGTAGTAATTAACATTGCCGCTCGTGCCGCTGCTCATTGAAATGCTAATACTTAGTACACATTGTTTATAGTTGATTTATGTCTCCAAACGAGTTGGCATGCTTCGCGATCCGCCCGCTCGCATTTACGTGTGTTACTATCACGCGCACGGTAGTAAACGATAAAATGTGTCATTGCCACGACAAGAGAGAGAGAGAGAGAGAGAGAGAGAGAGAGAGAGAGATCCTTTTTTTCTTCATCGCTATTGCGACAAGTAAACGGAGAATGCGAGAATAACTTTAGGATGTGCTTAGAGATTAGTGTGCAAAGCGTGACAGTCGCGAGTTTTATTATCTCGAGCAATATTGGTCCTGAAGTATGTTTTGCCAGTTCGATTCAGCTGCCCGCGGTTTCGGAAGGAAGACAATGACAGCGTCGATGCTGTAAATATGTTCACGCGCATACATTTTTTCCAGCTTAACATAACATTCGTATTTTCCGACCGTCCGTTTCTCTATGGCGGAAAATTCTGTTTGCATCGTGTAGCATATTTTTGCTGCGCGATAAAAGTGCCCCGCGGCTCGCGCGAGTGGCAACGCGATATGGCGCGGCGCGGCACGGCGTGGCGTGGCGTGGCATGGCGTGGCGTGGCGCGGAGATTGTTTTTAAATCCGCGAACGAAAAAAAGAAAAACGGCCGCGCGCCACGGCTTTGCGGTTTTAATAGTAAGTCGAACCGGTCGTATTTTAGGTACATAAATATTGCGGAGGATGTATGTGACCTGAATAGATTGGTTGTTAGTAATATATTAGTAATGTATTCATGATGATGTATCCATTTTTTTCTGGAGTATTTGATTTTGGATGGAATTAGGGAAATAAAAAAATTATAATTATAATTCTCTTTCATATCCATATTTTTTAAAAATTATATTTATATATTGATTTTGTTCGAGTATCTGTAATGAAATGTTATTAAATGTATTATTTTCATAATTTTGTAGAGATAATCTTTTTAAATTAAACATATTCATCACACACACAAACACACATACACCCATCTTAATATACATACATTTGAATTCATTCGCCATCGCATATGAATATCGCATGTAAATATTTTATACCGCGTTATTTTTCTTCGATACATTATAAGGAAGGGGAGAAAAAGTAATAAAGTAATGGCTTTCGACCATCGAGCTAACCCGAGGAACGTGTACAAAGTTCGAGAAAACCAAATCGAGGTCTCGCTCGGTTTCCCACTTGCTTCAATTGGGACCTCAAAGAAGCTACGATGTAGCGATCCTTCAAGTCAGGACCAGTATCGTCCCTGGGGACCCCTTTCGCGTTCCTCGTAACCCTGCGCAGCTTACAACTAAATTAGCACCTAATAGCGAACTGTCGAGCCGCCGACCCGACACGCATAACCGATTATTTTCAGATGCCAGGGTTCATTACGTTGTCTCAAGCGATTTCAACTTCACGTACACAATACTATATATGCGGAAAAAAACGTATACATGTCATGCTTTAGTTTTTATATTTGCAAATAAATATAAATGTTATTTTTACAATTGTCGATTTAAGTTCAACCTTTTGTTTTTTGCTTCAAAGAGATTCTTTAATTTATTAATCTGCTTCATGTGGGTTTCGGTGCGATTTTGGGACAATTTTACCAATGGTCAGTCGATTTCTATCTCTTGTTCGGATCGATGCATCGATTTAGACGTAGCGCGGATCGCATCGTTTTCTTTTCGATGCGGTAATCACGCGTTGCGCGTGCTATTTTTCTTCTTTCTTCTGCTCTCGCCGCAACGGCAAAGGATTCGTTCACGATCGGCGGTGTTGCAAAATGCTCCCCAAGGGGACGTTGTCCTTGTACGCTTGTATGAGGAGATCTCGCGGGAAAACGTGAGATCGGAATGCGGTGGCAAAGGGGGTTTTCCGTGCACACATCCAAGTTACACATGACATCCTCCGCTCTCCGCCAGTCTCTCTTTCTCTTACTCCGTCTACCCCTTTCAGGTCGGTGGTGCGGCAAATCAGTCGTTCTTACGGGAACACGATGGTCGACGACGTTGAAAGCAGTGGTGGCTGTTAAAGAGGAGGGTTGTAGGTTGGAGGGAGAGAGGTGGGTGGATAGGGTGCACGAGGAGGAGGGGGTGGTTTGATCGTATGGTACCACGATGTATTTAATCTGCAGGCCGCTATATGGTCTTGGTTATTCATGGTGGTCGGGTGATGGGGTTCCTAGTGGGGGCATGGTGTACCGCTACGAAGGGTGGTGGTGTGGTGGTGTGGGGTGGGGGCGAGATATTGATCAAAACCTACCCTGGCACCAACCCCTGCCGCCTCTCTCCCTCACCCCCTCGCTTCATCCAACGGCAACCCCACGGCACCCCCTCCTCCCTCTACACCTCCCTTGCCTCCTCCCTCGAACGAGCCGAGCGCAGCCAGTGACTCTCACGCGGAAATATTTCGACCGATATTT
This sequence comes from Crematogaster levior, assembly GCA_901521435.1. Classification (NCBI taxonomy): domain Eukaryota; kingdom Metazoa; phylum Arthropoda; class Insecta; order Hymenoptera; family Formicidae; genus Crematogaster; species Crematogaster levior. The sequence continues at coordinate 140,024 of CABEGB010001069.1, forward strand.
TGTTCATTGCAAATTACGTTGCCGGTGTACAATTTCGTATTCTCCACGAAATAATTTTCCTGCTAAAACGATCTTGTAAAATAATACACAGTCATCGAAGCGTTTGTCTAGGCTTTAAGGGTGTAGATGATTCGACAGAAAAATGGAAGCTTCATGTTAAAATTTCGGAGAACAGAGAAGATAATGACATTAAATTATGATGTAATATTGAAAACATAATATAATGAATGATATTTGATGTAATAAAGATGCATTATTGTGTATGGAAATCAATTTATATTAAATATTGAGTATTAATTAGTAAGGTAGATGTTAATTGATTTTTTAAATGTTGACTCCTACTTTTATTTAGCAGCTGGAATAGTAAATTGTTGTTAATTTGTGAAAACCCGGCTACCCCAGAATGCAGTTTGCTTTCGTTTGAATTTTTCAAAGCTATTTTACGTTCTATAATGACTGCGTTAATTGACCATTAACGCGTTCGAACATGGTTTTAGGCGGTGTTAGTATGTGAATCCGCGAACTACATTTACATTGGTTTCGCTGCAACCCACCGCGACGGTGCTCATATTTACGTAAGTTTAACTTTGACGATATCTATACGAGTTCTAATAACTTTTATCCAAGTGTCATAAAAGTTGTGTTTTTTCCCACACTATCATTTCCTTCAAATTATGCAATTTATGTACGAGATTCTACAAAATATATTTTAACAGTAAAATTTAGTATTATTCGTGGACTTTAAATTATCTATGATTTATATAGCTTTTCTAAGTATAATTGCGCAAAAATGTATCGTGTATAAGTAAAATTAACGTTTCATAAAATTATTCAGTTTTTTACGAGTAACAAGAGTTTCCAAGTAATCTTAAAGATTATTTTGAATGGTAATCTCTGATCCTTTCGATGTCGTAACGTAGGGAAATAAATTGCAATAAATTTTGCAACTTGGTTTATGTTGTATAAAGTATTTAAATATATTCGAAATATATAACGAAGACATGAATTCGAGACATTGATCTCCGGCCGACAAATTTTAACTCTGTTCGCAGTTGCTCGCGCAAAACCTCGAAATTACAGGCGAGCCCACGTATCGTGCACGCCCGTGTGTGTGGGCGGATATTCGAGTGGATTTACCGGCGCAATGGCGGGATTTTTTTCATCCGCGGAACGATTTTTAAAGGCTGAGCAAAAAGAGATACGAAGTGCGGAGCGAAGAGAGGGAGAGAAGTGCGGCGAGCGGGGCAGGGCGAACGAAATAAAAGAGATAGGCGTGATTTCGGCGTGATATCCCGGCCGACGCGACGTGCTGGTTTTAATCCGACCTTATTCGCTCGCTACGAAGATGTATCCGTTGACTACAAAATTTCATGCACGCTCTAACTTCGTCTCTCTTTCTTAACGCCGTCTATCCGACGTCTTCGGAATTTTGACGGAACAATCGCGCGTTTAATGGAGAAAAATCTCAATTGCAAATTGCAATTTTTTATAACTGTCATAAATGGCTCCAATGCCAATTCTTTCGTTTGATGATTTAAATATGATATCGCTATGGTGAATGCTTTTTTTCAGAAATTTTTATGTACTTTAAAATATATAATTTTTCTTTTTCTAACTTTTAGGAGAACTTTTGGGAAAATCAACTTAATAAACTCAAAGTTTTTCTTAAAAATTAATATAGATTTCCGAGTTTCTTAGATGTCATCTGTATTCGTTAAGCTAGAGTTTATTCGGCAATTATGCTAGTCTACGATTAAACTCCGTGTGACATTCTTGAGGCGGCATGGTGTTATAAAGCGCGCAAGCGTTACCTTTGTCGCTCATCGGTGACGATTGATCGTGCCGACGATTGATGGACATTGGCCACGCGCTAATGGCCGGGAATGTTAATTACGATTCCGGGACGCGCGCGTGCCTGATTTCGCGGTTCGAGGCTCGCGCGATTCCGGAAACGCTTTCGTGAGGGAGAGAAGCGTCGTCGCGTCGCGCCCGCTGCTCGCCTTTACGTGTGAGGGTCATACGTGACCTCGCATCCCCCGGGAGACGAAGGGCCGGCGGCAATCGCAACCCCAAATCTCCCAAAAGAGACGTCTTCGTCGTGTCGTTCGCCATGTCCGCGCCGTGCGTCACGGTAATCTACGTCACTTAGGAGATACGTCGCGCGGAAAATTAAAACAAATGTACACGTACCCTCCGTAAAGCTCTTCCCCTTCCTGATTCTCTTAAATTATTACGATGCGATGCGCGAAATTATCGCGGAATACTTTTTATTATTCCATCAAAACGCAACGGCGAATAGCTAGATGAATTTATGAAATCTCGCACCGTAATTGCTTTCAATTGCTGCGAGAGGAAATTTCCTTTAAAGTCATTTGTATGTAGCTTTTTTCGTCTCGCAAAAGTTCCTTGATCTTTCCACCTGTACGTTATTTGTCATGTATGTTTCATGTGCGCGGTAAACTTTTCTTTTTATCTTTTTATGTTTGTTTCATCGTAAATGTTTCGACACTGATATTGTGGATAGAATGTACGGTAAAAGGAAACTTTCGTGCTTTCTCGGAGACGATATCATCATCCTATTTTAATTTTTTTATGCTTATAACGATCTTTCAAAAAATATTTGTAAATCAACGTTAAATGTGTGTTTCCGAAGTGATTAATTCGCGATAATGCAGATCGATTAAACGTCAACAGTACCTCATTTTATTTTAAGTATCATTCTTTCTGACAGCGAAGAATAGAGAAAGTATCTGTTACGGAAAAGGACAATTCGCGGGATGGTGCTGCGAGATTACTGGAGATAATATTAATATAATTTTCGTCGAGACGTCGTTTATAGTAGCTAATGGTTAGACGCTAATAAATTCACGTGGCAAGTGCCGTGAAATTTCTTCATATGACCCGTGCCAACGATCCTCTGTTGGCTCTGCCAGGACATAATTCGCGCGGTTCTTCTACCAACTATACATTTCGTGTGAATTTATTTTAGTACATATTTCTTGAAGGCTCTTCCCCCCACACACACTATATTGCGTGAGGAAATCCCAATTTCTTACATACTAATAATTAGAAATTAAAATGAGGTACTCGTGATAACTTTTTCGGATAACTAAAAAAACTTGTGCAAGAAATTCAATGATATTAAACATGAAGAAATATCCGTTGCGTCAGAAATTATCACAATTTCGAAAGATAATTAATTGAAGTGGTCAAAAAAATGATAAAAAGTTCATGTGCTAATTGATAATTGTGAGGAGAATTTCAAGCGTAATCTTGTACGAAGAAGAATGGTTATGATGTAGGAATATTCATATCGCTCGGAGGTAAAGATTATACCGTTCGATATTAACGAAACGTTTGCAGCGAGGCTCTATACACTGATTGCACGTTCGTTATTCCAAGGCACGCACGCTGGATTTTTTATATAGTTTTAGTTGGCCATTTTCGCGTTATTGGCAGAAATTCTTGGGGCGTTACATGGCAAAGGTTCGCCGTAGAAAGCATCAGAGCGATCACAAAGCTAACAAGGTTTGCGAAGTGTGAAAAATTGGAGAAATAATAACTGAGATAAAAGCGTAAAGATAAATAGCGTGAAGACAATTTATATAAATATAAATTGGACATAAACAGGGCATTAAAAATCAAAGTTATACGTACTTTCCAAATTATGTTATGATATTCTAAATGTCACATGTGATTGTATACGTGTATTTATTTATATAGTCGTACAACATTCATGTCTATATTCCAGTCAATTTGCAGTCAGCGTTTTTTATTAATATAAACCTTGCGTTCTAAAGTTTACAAAATTCTGTTCTGCGAAATAGTAGGATAAAGTTGGCGATCTAGCAGTTCTAGGTCTGTCGGCCGCGAGTGAATTGCGCCCTTGTAGCGCTCGGTAGAGCGGCGCGCGGTAAATAAGATTCATAACGCCAGTCGCATCTATTATTTCCGGAATTTCCGGCGAAGCAGAGGCGGAGGCGCGTTGTATAGGAAGTTGGTCGGAGGGAAGTTTTTCATCCGTTTCTCTCGCCACGCCACGTTGACTGTGACTAATTGGATCGCCGTGCCGTGCGGATAAGGATGAGACCTATTCTACGCGCGTGCACGCGTACGCGTACCAACGTCGGCTTAACGGTGCGCGATTTTGGTTCGGTGCTGATGATATTTGCGCCGAAATTATGCGGCGTACCGAGGAGATCCGGTACGCACGCGATTAAGCGTTTAGCCATTTTGGAGTGCGTTTCCGGACTATGAGATATCAAGAATTACGCTGCTATACACGTGGATAGCGGAAATCTTCAAAATTTGAAAAAATAACCAAGGTTTTTAGTATTAAAATTAGAAATTTTCGTCTCTTGTTATTTCTTTCTATAATAAAAAAGAAAAAAACAATATCGTCACTATTTTCAACTTTAATATTTGAAATTAACCAACTTATAACATTTGAAATTCTTGTCGCGACATTTTTATCCTCGCCGTTCGCGAATTCACACTTTCCGCCACGCACACATGTGAGATTCAAGTCTTATGGCGAATTAGTATCGCGAATTTCTTTGAAGTAGCTGGTCAAGTGGTCTCTTCTCCTTGCGTCGCTGTTTTAATTACATACTAATTAACACAGCTTTTTTTTTACCTTCCCACCCACTGTTCGGACATAGCCAACGTGGAGCCATTAGAGGTCCTAATGCAACCGCGGTACGACACTATCCCCTCTTCTACTTTAGCGGGTGGTGGCGTTATCTTGTTAAGAAATTAACCACGAATTAACGCCGTTTTGCCACATAATTAGATGATCTCTGAAGATAAGATTACGAGTTTTTAAGTTAATTCCCTGATAGAGCTTGGACGCTGTCATCTTCGAGCGTAAGACTGCCTTGTCGAAGTCACTGGCTTTGTCCCACTGCCTTTCTCGTTATACTTAAAACTTTCGCATAAAATTGCGATAAAAAAATTAAGATTGTAGACGTTTAGTTCGTAAACTAGAATACATAATGTAAAGTGGAGAGCTCTTTAGGATATGTAATTGTATGTTATTGTAGTACCCTTTTTTCGCAATTTTAAAGAAAAACAAGAGTGATAACATTGCTGTTAGTTAAATGTTACAAGTTGCGACGATGTGATCGTGTAGTGAGTCAAGAGGTAATGGGATATTTCCAGGAGTCTCACTCGTCAAAGTAACCTAATGGATTAAGTCCGCAAATGTCGGCAATTAATTTATGTGGAAAGGAACATCGTCGCGGAGTATTAATCGCGGACAGAGGAACTCAAGTTCTTCATTCTGTCAGATATCTATGTACATAAATTCTCTGGTACCCTTTGAAACTTTTATTTCTAATATCAGTACATCCCCTCCCCTTCATTTTATAGTAGGTAGGGATGAAGGGCAAGCAATTACAATTTTATGTACCGCTTTTGCGTTAGATACCTTTTATTACTTTCGTAAGACAAATATGTGTTTATGATGTAAATCTGACGCATGACTCGTTCGATTCCATAAAAGCCGAGATGGATACGCGCTGATCAGTTTCAGAAACAAGCCAAATATTGCTGATTAGAAGATATCTATTGCAAACCCAGATGAGATGAACGAGCAAAACACGTACACGTGGAATTCGATCACATTTAACGAAATTTAATACGACCCACAGATCGATCAACTAATTGGCGTTTGTTGCAGAAATCCGCGGATCGCGTAACTGTCGTCGATAATATCATTGTACCGTCGTAACTGTAATCTTCATTCATCAGTGGCGAGGCGTGCGTCAATTTTGCGCCGCCGGCCCGTACCGCTACCGAAGATGCAACTGGTCTACCGTCCGACGCCAAGTACAGTTGTCACAAGTGAAAACAAAAGCGGAGAACGAGATCACGTGTTGCGATAATACGATCGGCGCACGATTGGTCGTGCGTGTAACGTGACTCTGATCAATTATCTCATCGGGTTTATTAATTGGGGTCTCGATAAGACTGGGGGGATACATTCGCCGAATGATATAGCTCGTTCCGCAGTTGGTACGTTCAATAAACGTCCAAGAATCGAAAGTGCGAGCGATGACGCGCGATACAGGAAAAGACGAGTCAGGAGGGGACACTGGACCGATTCAATGAATGACGTTATATAAATTAATTAGCGAAGCGCTTGATGTACTTCCATAAGAGAGTCCATATCTTTGGTTAGGCGCGCGTGGAATGCTTTATTACGTTCGTTCGCTCGCGAGAATGAAGATGAGGTTGTTTATGCTTCGATAGTAACAAGTAGTAAAGTGATTCATAATGGTGCAAACGCGTATATTAAATACGAAAGTCAACTCTTCTGGCTTTCTGCAAGCCGGTTTTTCAAATAATGATTGCAATATTTATTTGTGTAAGATCTTTTCAAACTTGGATGTAATTTTATTACTGCGTCCCATGTTGAAACGACTTCTACGTTCAATTAAATTATTAAAAATATTCTTTAAGTATACATTTTTGATTTATAAATTATACAATTTAACATAAAAATATAATAGTAAGATATATATTTAAAACGTTAAGCGGTCTGATCTGAATCTTTGATGGCCAATCAATAATTTGCGTGCCGACTTGGTTTGTCGGACTCTAAACGCAATAAATAACTAAATAAGATGCGCGCCGACTTAATAACCGAACTTTAAAATCCAAGTAAATCACCAACTTAGAATCAACATCGATTTCAAATGTTGGTAGTAAGTCCCCCCACCCCTTTCAGATAAATAATTTATTGCAAAAAATATAACACGCTCACTCGTTTGACGTGCGATTTAGAAGTCGTCGTGCGATGCGCGACAAATCGCGACCGATCGCTCTTGTAAAGAAGCAAGTTGGAATCTATAATGAGATCGCCTTCAGCGGCGCGACCATGAACTCGAAGTTCGGTTGCATCCTTCACGGATACACCCGACGCAACGCGTGCGACGGTGTCACCGGAGGAGTTAGTAGATAGTTGCGGGCTAGAGATTGAGGGTGATTGGGTAACCGCTAAGTATATCGAACTTAGAGTACTTCTCGCCCTTCGGACAAGGATGTGGTACTTGTTTGCTCAATGACGACGCGCCACAGAAGTCTAGAATTTACCATCGAAATAGACGAGAACGCTTTTCAGTTGCCGCTTAAATTACGTTGAATTATTTTAACGAATTAAAATTTATTTCTTAAACAAAGTTAACACGAATCGTGAAATCATTCTATAGGAATTTCCAATGAACATTGCTGATTGAGAAGGACTGTGCATAAATTATCTTTTACCAAATTAAAATGCAAATTGGATGTATTATTCAAGTCCAGTTGATATACTTCATGGCGATTGAGAATTTACAATGGAGAGAGTGAAGTATATTATACTGCTTTTGTAACCTTTAGCCACTCGGTCTTACCGATACGCAAACGATTTCGGTCCAACGTTGGCACGCGGAAACATGATGCACGCGGAGAGCGATATATATATATATATATATATATATATATATATAGTATATATTTTGATTTGATTCCAGTCGACTGCCAAGTTATACGTCACGTCACTGTGAATTGATATCATATATCTTGTCAAAAGTGTACAGAGCTTTACTTTTATCGATCCGGTGACGCAATGATGCGTCAACGACAAAAAACATAATTTCTCACGTTAACAAGGAAACTGCAATTGTGTCAGTGAAGAAAACAGACGATAACGAACAGCGATGTGAAAAGATTTACGTTCGTATTTTTAGTACCGCGCTTTATTTGCGAGGGTAACCGATCGTAGCCAGCACGCGAGGACCTTCTGAAGGTAAACGGAGCGAACCGCGATGTCTTGATAAAAGGGAATATTTTCGTACGTTGACTCGGCATCGATGCGTGTAATCGTTCGGTAATGCCGCAAGCCGCGTACCGGTCTGCTTCTTACGACGATGCCATGTTGTGGTCTCACATTCTTTCCCGCTGCTTCATCAATGATGATGCAATACAATTTTCTAATGCGGCATTCACATAATAAAATTATCCGTTTATGGAAAAGAAACTTTTTATCACATTTCTCTCTTATATACTTCTCCATAATTAAATCGCTTTTTTATTTCGATAATTTGCCATTATTATAAATCAATTTAAAATTAATAATTAGTAATTATAAAAATAATAACGATTATATAATTGTCTTGAGAAAAATATTTGTTTCGAAGATTAGTGGCTCGTTTATCACTAATACTGTTCTAAATTGTGTGAATACTAAAACGATATATCTGTTCATAAGAAAATGAACAATTGTCTCGTTGTCCTTTATTTTAGTCCTCCTGGAAAGGAACGTTGCTATTAGCAACATGGTTTCCGTGCAATCTTGCTAAGTATGGGCGTTTTCCGAGATCACCGGTTCTTTCGGTTGAAATTTCATTTCACTGTGAGACTTTCACGAGATTCATCTCCGCGTAAACAATCTTGGCCACTTATGGTACATTATTTTTCAACACGATCACGTGGTGTGGCCGTGACGACCGCTTTTCTGGCATTAGTAACAAAGTTTCTCCGACTGTTCACGGATGTACATCATCGAACACACAGAATGAGTTCCTCTCTTTCTCTGTCTTTCTTTTACCTGCATACACAGACGTATATGCCGTCGCTCGGTTGCTGCTCGGTCTTTCGAAGAGTGAGTTCTCAGCCTCCACAACGTATCCCCGACTCGCTCACGCCGCTCTGCTTCGGCTGCTTCGCGCTCTCTCTTTCTCTCGTAGTATCTTTCTATCTCTTTTTCACGCTGTCTCTTCGTCTTTTCTCTCAAACGTGTCCGCGTTTCCGTCTCCTTTCCTCGGCCTGTCTCTCCGATGGTGGCAACGAGCGAGATTCGAATCGAGGTGAGTCGAAGGGCTTTCTTGACTGGGAGGGGAGAGAAACGAACGCTGAGTAAATGCTATCCTCTCGGTCCCTTTTACCCCTTTCCCTTCTCTTTCTTTCTCTCATTCTCTCCGTATCGTTTCTTTTTCTCTTCTTTCTCCTCGGATCTCTCTGTTCCTCCTGTCGAGCGGAGGTCAATGTACAGGCGCACGGCGTGACCGAAATCACACACACGCTCGTTGCGAACCCACTCGACTGTGACTCTCCTCGTCTTTATTTGGTCTCTAATTGTTCCTTCTTCTTCAGCGACGCCCGCTGGTCTACTTGCCGGTCCCGATCGCGCGAGCGTGCCGGCCCCGAACGACAAACTTTCGAGGAGTAGCGTAAGGATTCACTTCGTCGAGCCTTCGATAGCTCCGACGAGACTTGGCGCGTGGCATTTTGATGGATTCGAGGTGAAACGTGTGTGTATGGCTCCCGCGGGAAGATCCATTCTTCCGAAATAAAACGATTTTCGATTTTGTATGGATTCTGCAAATAATTTTGAAAATGATAGCGTTTAGATCGTTTTAAGCTAAAATCAGTTTAACTTTGTCAAGTAGTTATCAACTATTGAGCTTAGTTAAAAAATTATCAATTAGAATTATTATATAGTTGTTATTCTTTATTAATTTATTGATAAAATAATAATATTAATAATACATTATATTGTTAATCTTGTCACATTTTTATGTCTTAGTAGTAATTTTTTATACAAGACTTGATTCTCGAGCTGAATGAATCTTCCTAGAAATATTACAGAGTCGAGAATATTAGAAATATTTTTATCTAGTTTTTCATATATACGAGACTTACATATACCATTATCTTGTCTGTTGAAAAACATTTCTTAATATTCTCCGCAATCGATGCCAATTCTTGTATCGATTGATATCCATGCAATTCTTTTACGAGCTACTCTACAATCGTGTCGGCGAACTCTTTTTCAACAGCGTATATATATTCGCGCGGCTGCCGAAGAAGCCGTCAGGCATTAACTCGCCGCGAAGCGCGAAGGTAAATACACGCCGTACGTCATGTATAGACGTGATACGTGAGCGGTTCGCTCTGCGAAGGGAGAGATAATCGACTCCCACCGCTCGCTCGACCAACCTGCGTGCCGTGCCGGGGTGCAAACCACAAATCAGCGTGAAAGAGGCACAAAGTACCACATCGCTCTTACGCAGGCGCTCGCTCGCCGTTCGTGATCAATTATGCCGGGGTATAGATCTACCGAGGTCGATTCACCATAAGGAAAAAGGAGCCTCTCTCGCTCGAAGCGTTACCCGTTTTTGCCAGCCTAAGTGAAACAGGTGCCATTCGCTAATCCTGTGGATTACGGACCTACGAAAATCAGTGAGATCAATGATAAATATATCCTTCTCCCCTTGTGGCAATTTATCGTCTTTTCCGTTGACACGTTCTTCACCTTTGCTCGTTTTCCAGCGGAACAATAAGTGAATAAGTACTGAACATCGGTATCGTATCGAACTACTCGATCCATTACAAATCCTCGTACAAGGACGTCGTTCGTTTCCCTTGGGTCAAGACGGGCTTGGTATGCCTACCTGTCTCGAATACGCCCAAACGGGGGTACGAGGGAACAAAAGGGAAAGTTGAGGGAGAGAAGACCCCGGGTGTCACACTGAAACAGATTAATGGTCCTAGAGAATTCCTGGTAGTCCATCCCCACACCAAGCAACCTGGCTCTTTCTTCCAATATTGAGCCACAGGCTACCCGAAGGCCGTATGTGATGTGTGGACTAGAAACATCACCTACGTTCAGAAAATTTTATTTTAATTCTGCAAGCGTCATCTCCCTCACTCGCTCGTTTGCAGGTTCTAAAAAGGAGAAAAAAAATTCAAGAGAGAGAGATTCTCGAGGTTGAAGTCATCGTCCTTTGGAGAATCAAAGATTGTGATATCAAGACTTTTTGTTAATCTGTTGAACGAATTGCTAATTGTCTATGGAGAGCGTGAAGTAATTTATAGTGAACGAAAGGAAATCAGCGAGGCAAAAGTTCGATGAACTCGGAATCGAGAAGCAGAATGTTATTATGGTAACGGGTTCTAGACTGGTGCGATTCTAATTCTAAAAAAAAAAGGATGCTTATGATCGCGTTTTATGCCTGAATGCTGCGAGTCATTCTATTTTCGATGCTGATGTGTTTTGCGATGACGGGTTAAATATGCGTTAAATATATCAGACGTTTTCTCTCTCTCTCCAACAAACAGGTGAAGAAACTTTGAATCGAGAAGGTGAAGGTCAAAAAGGATTACAGCCGTATTTTCCGTTAAACGGTGGAAGATATCCGGAATTTCCCCAGTGCTTTGTAAGCGGTCGACTTGCGGCCTCTCCGCACGGACAATGATACCTCTTATCTCAAACTCTACCTACGTAGCCAGGCACTGAGTTACCTGAGTCTTCACGATAGACTTAGATCGTGAAACCTTGTTGTTGATTTTACATTGTTTCGAACTTGTCTTGTTCAATCGCATCGTATACCAGAATTTCAGAATTTTGAAGCTTTTTTCGAAATCTACTTATTTTTAAGATCGCGAAATATAATGTAGTTAAATATTTTTTTTAAGAATGCAGAATGTAAATTTCTCTTGCGCTACATGTAATCTTTAATTCTTAATATATTTCTACACATAGTATGATCCTACGTTATTTTTATGGAATATTTTTATGGATTGGAGCATCCATCTATCTTGTCATTAAATAAATTGTTTATTGACATTAAGCACTAAGTCGCGTAGATGGCAAAATAGAAGAAATGTAATCGAATAATTCCAGCATTTGATGAATCTCCAACTGTGAATTTTTATTATTTTCCGTCTTTTCTATCTTTCTTCATTTACCTTAATCTGTTTTCCGCTGGACAATTATTTGCAGGCTATTCTCTTAACCTGCGAGAACGACAACGTGGCGAATCGATTATTTTTTAATCCGAAATTACTTTATCGGTAATCCAGTTGGTAAGTTGGTACGGTTCTTTTAGCATGACGTTCAGAAAAAACGACGGTATAGAACGATTGTAGCGGATGAGGCTACGTTAGTATTCCCTGAGTCGTTGGACTCAGTCACTTCAAATTCAGATATTTTTTGCGATTATTAATTAATTTATATTAATTTCAAATCTGCCTGTTGCAAAGTAAATTATATAAACTTTGACTGATCGTCAACTAAAATGTCGCATATTCTTGTTTGCCAGTCGTTCGCAATGACAAGATTCGTTATTCTTCTAGATACGATTTTAATTTCTTTTTTTATTTAATACATTACTCTGTATAAAAATATTTTACAATAATCAAATAACATTTTTTATCAATTTTAGAATGCTTGAGTCCAAATAAAAATTAATTGGAAAAAAATGTAGAAAAATGGTTTAAATAGAGATATGGAGAGTTTAAATTTTTCGAAAAGTGACAGAAACATTAAAAGAAAGAAAAAAGATCTTAACAAACTGGAAATTGCGTGAAAAAAAATTTATTATTTATTATAATTTTGTTGGTGCTCACATTATGTAAATTTAATATATTAAAAATTATTGCTGTATGTTGCATATGTAACACGCCAAATCAATATTCTAGCCTCGAGAATTTTTTTACGATCTTATATCGTATTAGCTTCGATGTATGAGTAATGTGTGTTGTAAATATCGAACTTATTTATATTATCGCTGTGTGACATCGTAAAATGACATCGCGCGCGAATGTTGGTATTTGTGATTCACGAGATCCTTCTCGTGGCAAGAAAGAAATCGAAATCACACGGCTACGAAAATTAACTCATGTTTCCGAAAGAATGATCTTCCTGTTGCGAGTGACACGACTTGTTGGTGAAAATTTTTATTGTATCGGGGGAAAATATCCGGCGCTTAATACTTCAAAATGTGATTTTCCTACCATAAATCAGCGGATTTCTGCATTAAATCTCCATCTCGCGCATCGAATGCATTACATATCGCGGTAAGATTAACTGCGTTTCAGTCTGTTCAGTTTTTTGTTTAAAAAAATTATTTAAAAAACATATTTCTGAGATTTTTGAGCTCAAACTAAAGAAACGTGACTAAACTAGGCAGTAACTATTTAGATAGTTAATTAAAAAAAAATGTTGAATTCAATTATGTAAGCATACACGAATTATGTAAAAGACATTTTATCACATATGAATGTTGGGAGAGGCGACAAAGTACATATATATTTAAAAAGTCGCTTATATACAAAGATTTTTTTTTCTTCATTATTTTCTTCCCTATTCTAATATCACCGAAAGATGCATGAACGAAATAACGTTAGAATTGATGATGAATTTTCGGACAAGCACAGTTGCGCGGGTGTTTACGCTCGTGGATCGATTGGTCAATTCGGCACGTCGGTGAACGTCAAGACGGCGAAGGGTGATTCTTCTTCCTCGTGCCGTACAAATACGTTCAACTTAACCCCGATTACGATGAATCGGATTTCCGGACTACGGTGATCCTAGCGGACACCCTCGAATCAATCCTTACCGCGAGAAGGTAGAAAACGGAGGATGGAAAGGGGAGAGCCGGGGAAGTCGAGCGATTCGGATCGCATGGAAAGTGAAACTTGGTATCCTCCGCCGACTTTGGTCGTAGATACCGACTTCCTCCTTCGCGAGCAACAATTTACCAAACGGAATCGGACACTGGCGTTTCCGGATCCCGTTACCCGGACACATCCCGTACATACGTTCGGATTTCCTAAACACAGCCGTTAAATGCAACTCGCGACGTTGCTCGGAAAATGTTTATATACCTGGAGAATTCTATCTGCGGATTAGAGAAGAAAAAAAAATATATATCTATAAACCTTATAGGCGTTACAAGGAAATCGCAACACGATCGACGACAAGATCGATTAGGCGTCGTGTCAACACACGACACCCCGAGATTAAACAGCAGTAGTTCAGCTTTAAGAAAAAAAAAGGAAGAAAGAGGAAAATAAAAATTATGCCAGTCCACCACGCAATTTCAACCGAATTCATTAGCCGCCTGTAAATTTAATTTCGACCACGAACTCACGTAGCATGATATTTCCTAGATATTTCCTGCTCCGAAATTTCATATCGGTGTCATCAAACTTCGCCTCCGTTCTCGAGTGGAAGAACACACAGCTTGCGCGGCGCTCACACGAGTTTCCGAAATCCTCGAAAGGGCTCGCCGGGCACATGACACGTGAGGTTGGGACCGTGTCCGTTTGCGTGGACGCCGGGCGTCGAGCGCTCACGTGGCACCCCTCTCCACCTCCTTAATTCTCGCGGGCATCGTGCATGAGGTTCCCTCGCCGCCCGGCATCCCCTCCCCCCTTACGTTCGTTCCGATCCACCACCCGAACGGCGGTCCCACGATCTTCTACCCCCTCCCTCCCCACTCGCTCGTCGCTCTACCGCGCGTCGCTTCCCCTCCCCTGCCGTCGCGCCCCGCCACTCACCACGCAGCGTCCTCGACAGCAGCCGAAGAGAGCCGACTGCTGCGCCGTCGCGCCCGCCGCTCCTCAGTAACGCGAGCGCCTTCGTGGAGTTTGGGTTTCGTTTTCTGCTGCTCGCGCCGCAGACGTCGTCGTGGTAACACGCAACGCGGCGGCAACGCGTTCGTCGTTTCTATCATCCTTTGTCCCGTCGATCGTGTGGATACGCGTTTGCAGTGTTACGCGCGCGGGAGTGTTTACCGTGAATATATCGTCGCGACATTAGACGAGTGTTTGAAAGGTGATCGAAAGAGCCTTGGCTGCTCGCGCGCGCGACGTCCTCCACCACTCGCGACAATTCGGAGTCGTGTGTACGTCGGAGGAGTAAACAAAGAGCCGGCTGAATCGAACGGCACGAGTCAACATTGGGAAACCGGCGCGTACGGCTCTCAAGGTAATTTCCAAGTGTGTCGTAGTAGTGACCAGTGTCGGCCAAGTTTTCGTATCGCCGAGAGGCGCGAACGAGAATGCCGGGACGCGTGACGCGGTCGGTCGGGGAGCAGCGGCGTGCTCGCGCCGGTTTGGTTTTCGGGTCGCCGAGTGGCGACTGAGGGGAGGGAGAAGGGATGCGAAGGATCATCCCGCGGGAGCAGCAGCCGGCGCGGTGTGTTGGGTAGCGGCGTGCCGCGTGTAGGTGCCGGGGAGGTATAGTGAGTGGTAGGAGGAGGGTGATCTCGGGCGCGAGGATGGCCGGCTGGCGGCGAGTGGCGCCGATCCGCAACGTAGGTGCTGCTGCTGCTGTTGCTGCTGCCGCGCGTCGCGACACCGACCGACACGACGTGACGGCCACGTGCCGCAGCGGACGCGTCGTTGTTGGCCAGTGGCATTAACTCTGCCCCTCTTATCGTGACCGGGTGATTGCGTGCCGGGCATGTCGTAACCGCGCGTTTGAGAACACGCGATCAGAGTGTATTCGCCGCTAGATATTCAGCCTCCGACGTATAAACGGAACGGAGGTACTCGCACGCACGCACGCACGCATATATGTATGTTTATCAAGTAAAGGGCGAGGAGTGAGTACTCGCGTCGAGTGACCGGCGAATTGAGTTAAATCGATTCGACAGTGCAATCGCGATATCGCGCGGGAAACACAAGAGGAGAGGGAAATTCGTAGCTCCTCCAAAAGGACGAGAACAGAAAGAGAGGCTGTCTCTTCGGGATAATACGTACGGGAAAGATTCTTGTCGCGTGACTGTGGGGGAAGTTTCATTCGCGAGTTGAAGTGAAGGTGATCGCGTTAACGCGACAAGTCCTAAACGTCCGCCACGATACCTTCCGTCCGATGTGCACCTTGGGGTGACGCGCGATTTTTCCCTCGTTTACACCGTGGAGGGATGCTCCTACGATGTGCAGTGATACGTAACGGCCCTTCGCAGTGATCGTGACGAAAGGAATTGAGCAACGTCATCGGGATATTTTGAGAAATGGGAGTGTCGAAAATGTAAACGATTTTCAGGCGATCTCCAAGACTGGAAAAATTGACAGTGACGTGTGTTTGGAAAGCCTAAAACACTCCAAGTGGTCGTGGTTGCTCCACGTGAGGAAAGAAAGTTGTGTTTAAACTGTTTATCGCCCAAACTCGGGTAGGATCGGGAAAATTTGGAAGAAAGGACAGCGGGAAGAACAAAGTGAAAGAAGGAGTGAGATATCGTACAGGAAAGCGGGAAAAGGAACGTGGAAAGAAAGGAGAAAGTAAAGAAACAGGGAGAGAGAGAGAGAGAGGGAGAGAAGAAGAAGAAGAAGGAACACACGCTTCTCGTCCTCTAGTCCAAATCCCAGCGGGAGTTCGAGGAGAGGGTGAAGAGCGCTGTGGAGGGGGGAGTGATGCCGGCGGTGAGCGTGGCACAGCGCCCTCCAGGTGGAATCCCACTCCACGCCGGCGTGCCGGTAGCACCCAGCAGCGTAACCGCCCCCGGTCCGTCGGGCCGGTGCCTCGGGGGCCCGGCAGCGCCCCCCGCCGGCTCGCCACCGCTGCCGCCGTCCTTGCAATCCCTTGGCGGCGGCGTCGTCACTAACAGCAACAACGTCAACTCCAACAGCATTAATCACAGCAGCAATAACAACAACTCGCTCGGCGGCGGCAACCCCAATAACGTCGCCAACAACAATCACCATCTCGGCAACAACGCCCTAGGCATCAACACGGCGAGCGGCGCCACGAATCCTCTGCAGGCGATGGCGTCGGCGGCGGCATCGCTCACGCAGCTCAACAACATGGCCAATGGCCCACTGCCGCCACTCGCGGGCACAGGCCCGGGCGGACCGCCGAGTCTGCCGCCGCCGCAGCCGGCGACGACGCCGACGCACGGCGGACCGCCGACCCCGCACGGTGG
The DNA here is from genome assembly GCA_901521435.1 of Crematogaster levior. Classification (NCBI taxonomy): domain Eukaryota; kingdom Metazoa; phylum Arthropoda; class Insecta; order Hymenoptera; family Formicidae; genus Crematogaster; species Crematogaster levior. The sequence goes on from CABEGB010001069.1 coordinate 156,721, forward strand.
AGTTAGCGCGGCGCCCCATCTCAACGGCGCTTCGCCAAGTCCCCATCCGATGCCTCCCCATGGAATGATGAGCGGTTCGCCCCACACACCTCACCCGCACATGGGGGGCGGCGGACCCTCGCCCCATCCCCATCACCCGGGGCCCCACATGGTCGGCTCGCCACATCATCCAGCGGCGCCCCATCCGATGGGCCCGGCCGGCATGATGGGGCCGGCCTGGTATGCAGCCTCAAGGCGCGCCTGGTATGTGTGGCCCCGGACCCAGCGGTCCTATGGGTCCGCATGCGCATCCACAGGGACCTGGACAACCGCATTTGCACAACGATCCCTTTTTCAACTGTCAGCCTTTTCCGTCGCACTACTACAACAGGTAAATTCACGCGAGATGGCCAACGATACGTTTGATGCACCTTACGGAAGCGGAGGTGGGAGGGAAGGGAAAAACAAGAATTGTGACTCTGGCTGCGTTCGGAAATTACTGCCAGTACTGAAAATCTATAGTTCATGTTACGTATATTATAGAATTTCAGTACTGGCAGTAATTTCCGAACGCAGTCTCTGTCGATTGTCGTTCCGAAGTTTGGACAGACAAGAGACATTGTTGTAATAAATCACGATTTTTCGATCATAATTTAGAAATTTTTAATTATATATTTATGTCATCAAGTTTGAAATTAATATCAGTATAAAAGAAACTGTTGAATTTCTGTAAATTTCTATATGTGGTCTGACGTTTTATACATCTCTTTTAAACTATTGTTTTTACTTGTGCTGATACTGGATTAAATTTTATATGCTTGACGATCTAGAAGATTTTAAAATGTACAATGTATTAACGCTTTGAATCTCTTTCTATAAAATTTAACAAAATCTGACGACGATGGGTGTATAACTTATCAAATATAACCATAATCCATGAAATATAAGTGACTTTCTCACGCAAATGTGATATTATGCATTATAAGAACAAAATTCGAATTAAATTGAATTTTAATATTTTATTATTTAATTCGTTTTTAAAAATTGCAATTTTTTAAATTGTTGATTTACATCATTAAGAACAAACAAGATAACTAGCTTAACTTAGTTTGCTCTAACAAGATGATTATAAAAATAATTAGTGTTATTAGTGTTATGCCATTTGCATTGCGATTTTCTCGGAACAGTTTACAGCAGTCAGATATGGGCAATGCATTCTTTGAATGTTTACTTTTTTATTTTGATTATCCTATTGCGAACTGCAAAATGATTTAACGATTTTAGCATAAAATCGATGTTACGTTCTAATCACTAACTTTTGGTTTGGCAGATTTTCATAAGATCGATTTGGTTAATAGTTCCTCTTTGTAGAGACAACTATAATGAATGTGTCATAAACATGTCAAAATTATGACAAAAGGCATAATTTGCATACTCGATCATACGTGAATACATAAATACATACGCCACCGATATCTCACTCGACATCGAGAAAGCACTGCGTGTTTCCGCTTATTTCTCTCCAAAGAAAAGATCTTCGATTATTTCAAAGTAATCTCGTGGATTGTGCTGTGGCGGAAGAAATCGAATTATACAGGATTTATCAGAAATTTTCTTCCAATTGCTAACTTTTTAATAAATGTAACATTAATTGCTTTTTAATGAGAGTAGCACTGATTGTCAGTATTTTCATCCAAATTTTTAAATCAAAATTTTACTAAATAAGTAAACTAGATTTAATGTACATAAATTAAAGTTCTTCATTATTTATTTGAAATTTAATTCGTAGAGTCGCTTTCAATTTCTTCAAAATCTTGTTATATCTCAATAATATTTACTTTTTATTTCTGTGCTTTCTACGTAGAAAACGCCAAGTTTCTGAGACGCCCTGTATATACAGTGATATAAATAGGTAATCTGTCGTCATACTGGCCATAACAGTTCACCGTCACGCGAAAGAACACTCGCACGTGCGTCTCGCCAGTCTCGGGGTGGAACTTTGCGTGAAGGTATATATGTAAACTTTTTCTCGCGCGAGGAAGGGTAGACGGAGGAGAGCGAAAGGAAGAAAGAGAGGGTTAGCAAGTAGTCACGCGAGGTTTTACGAAAAACTGTATCGCGTGGTCGACGGAATCTCCCGCGAAGCTTAGCTCTTGCTAATTTACCGCTTATACACTATCTTAGTTCTGCTTCGTGTCGTTGATAATGCTCCAATAAAATTATTTTCTAATCAACGACAAATTGCCAATGAGTTGAGTTTTTTTTTACGTCGCTTCCACTTTGCTTCAGGCTGGGAAATAACTAAGTACCGAAATAATCTTTCAGCATGTAATTGATACCATCGGTCAAGAACAGTGACAAAGAGTTCGCACATTTATTGCCTATTCATTTTTTTTCATCTTTTTTTCTGAATCAGATCATAATCAGTAATTTTATGTAAGAACACAATAGCATTACATTGCATAAATAACTAAATAAAAAGTGGAAAAGTGCACGGTCACTTGCGATAATGTGCAATAATATTTCTTAACGGTAAAATTAATGTTGTTTAATGTTTTTAAAACGATTTCTAAGTGCGTATTTATATATGTATATGTATTCATATATGTATATGTATAATTATTTTAATGTCTTTAATTAAATTTATTATCGAAAAGTATTTCAATGCGGCATATAATCTAAACGACATATCTCAGGGAGTAAATTGAAAGAGTAGCGGATAGGAACTCTCGGACAATATTAAGTTAAGATTATTCACGGCTTGTCTTCGATTGGTTCAAGATTATTCCGTGACTCGATCACGGGTCGACGAGTTTTTTCCACCGCAGGTATTTTTAGACAATTGTTTTACGGCTCGATACTTCGTTCCGTGCCAATCGTCCGGTAGTCGCTCACTATTACGTTCTCTCAGGCGTAGTAACAGTATACTCCGAGAATCCGTTACCTCGGCTAGGATCTTCCTGGTCGTCGTTACACAGTTGGCTCTGCACATCTTGGTTGAGAATAATACAATGGAGACAGTTTTAAAAATCTGTCAAGATTTTCCCCGAAAATAATCATATCGCTAAATCGTATATCGCAATACAGATTCGTCAAAACCATGGCGATGCTCACCAAAAATTCGCTCGTTTACATGATACGCGTTTATAGTAAGACATACAATAAAAACTCCGTTTACTTCTGACGAAAATAGCTTGCTGCGAATAGTAGCCATTTTTTTGGATGAAATTTGGATATAAAATCGTGTGGGAGATTAAAGAAAAACGATTATCGGTTTTGTTAGATACGTGGATACTCGTTATCTGTCAGGTGCGTCAAAAATCGTCTTCGTCGCGATATCTCTCGTGGTCTCAGGTGCCCCGCAGGTGGGAGGTGTCCCTGACGCAGGTGTGCACATACATTCGTCCGCGACTTCCTCCTTTGACGGGGCTCGCGTTGCGAGGAAAAGTAGTCAGGGGTTAAGAACGTCGATACTCGGTATGTACATGACGACGATTATCCGCTACTTCTCCTCTTCGGCCTTCTTCGTATCCGGTCTGGACGTCTCTATCACCTCGGCATCATCTCTACGCTCACCGTCCCCGTCTGATAATCGCATGGGCTCATTAACATAAGCGTTCCACCCTGGTACATTCGTACGAATGACGATGCTACTTTGCTCACAGAGTCTCGGCAAAAGCTTTCTTTTTAACGTACTCGACAATTCCATTTACGTGAGTCGTTTAAGCCCGCCATCGCTTGTAATTTCTGATTGACCATCAGAAGTTACATGGAGTTGATTTGTCAAGAGTTTCGCCTTAATGGAAGCTTCGTATGAAGCTTTCTCGTCATGAAATTTTATGTAAGATACTAATAAGTTTTGAAACGTGTGATGATCAAGGTATTTTTCGACTACTCAAGACATTTCACGCAAACGTGCCTTTCTGAAAGAATTTGCTTTTAATCGAGCTAAAATTCAGCTCATCTCATTGTCAGTATCATTTCGCGAAATTAATGGCGATATGTAATGCAGAAAACTCGCGTTTATGTACTCGCTGAATTGCTTCGACTAGTTTGCAACAGTTGACTGAGTTTCTTAGTATATGTGTAATTTCGTTGGAAAAACCCAGATATTGTCCATCTAGAAGATATTGCTTCAGTATTCTTCTACATATATTGTATAATATATATCTCTTAATTATTTATTCGAACTTTGAATCGTTAATTTTTCTACTAAAACGGAAATTTGCAATTTTTTGGAAATTACTTTACGATCGAAAAGATATAGACGATACAAACGCGGTAATTTTTATAAAATAATATAGTCACAAAAATTCTTTATTTCAGAATGAGACGTTACACGAAGATTCTGGTTTATCATCCTCAAGAGAAAAAAGAATGGCTTTAAATAATGTGCGCAAAGCGCATTGAATAATGTGCGCAACCTTGACGTTGTTCTAAATTTCGCCAGGTATAATGTATATTACATCATTCAAATATTTGCACCAGCTGCATACTGAGATTACGCGTGCATGTGCGCAAGGCGTTGTTTTAAATTTGTTTGGACGAAAAATACACAGCGTTATCGCGATGCAAGCGATAACGCATCAGATAGCCTAACTGACCTAGCCAGGTTTTCAAAATTTGTGAACCTTGTGAAACTTGTCTAGATCACGTGTCCAAGTGTTCTAAGACAGTTACGAAAGTGACAGTCAATACGAGTTATCGTGACAGCTTTGTGCGTTGATATTGCACGTCAATATCATCGTAAAAAAAAAAAAAAAAACATTTATCGCATTAGATTCGTGATGTGAGGTAAGTAAAATTAATCGTAACTCGATGAGGAATATCGAAGTGCGGGCGAAGCGTTTAAAGCATGATCGGAAGTACGAGCGTCGTCAGTGGCCTTATCTTATCGCAGGCTTCTCGGTAGGATAAGAAGAACCTTGATCGCCTCGCGACAAAAGCGAATCGGCACCTTACTTCTCTTTCAGGGTCTCGAAACGTTAATTTTCTTCACGCGACGAGTCTTCGAAGTTTACGAAATGCTTCGTAAGGCTTGCATCAAATTGTATGAATTCCTTTTTCACAGATGTTCAAGTTGATTTTTAAATGCTGCGAGTTAATATCACGTATTAAATGTCACAGACTTTATCCCATGCTTTTAAGTGTGCTTTTATAAGTTATAATTTATTATATTCTTTACACTTTTAAAATATTTAATTTTTAGATTTTGTTAAAAAAAAATAACGCTTAGCCATATTTTCGCAAAATTATTTCTAAGTATATTTATCGAGACATATGTATTCAATTTTATTTGCCAATTTTATTTTAATTTTATATATTTTTTAATTTTTTATATTTGTATAACTGAACGGTAGGAAGGGGGAATCGCAAGGATAGATTTTCATTGGACATACGGACCCATTATAGATATGCAAAATTATGTTATTTGGTATCAACGACGATGCAGCTATCTCCAGAATACTCCTTACAATTAAGCGCGTGCAGTAATAACAACCGTGCTCTTCGATGCAGGACGATTCTCTTGTTTTTGCAACATAGTCGTTTCTCGTTTCAGGTGAGACAGCCGCGGGCTGTCTTTTTAGCGGCTTTCCGCTAGCGCGACTAGAGCGGGATTAGCGTGCGGCACGTACGTCGCATGGTATTTCTGTAGTTAGTTACAGGGTATATAAAGTAAGCGCCGGTGCGACGTAACCGGCGCACGTGCGAATCATTTAGAGTATCAGCAAGAGCTATGTACTATCGCGATCTACTTTTACACCGGCAAGAAGCTACCACTGAGTGGAATTGTAGATTTATTGCGGTTTCCTCGATTAATTCGTCATTCAAGACATTCAAGACATTTTTTTTTCGTTACCAATAAAACACTGTATTGTTTGCTTTAAGTAACTTTCTACATTAAATAAAATATATAAAAATATTTCAAGTAAAAGTACTCTTTCTTTCGTCGAAGAAATAATTAATTCAACTACTTTTACTGCACTTTGTAAATTCTGTATTTTACACCATCCTGCCGAACTAAATCAATGAATTTTCAATCGCTATCTGTCTAGACATATCGGATATTTTTGTCGGAATCTCCTATGTGCATAATATAGTTAATTTAACAAGTAGACAGTCGTCTTCCAAAACATTAAAACACAGAAAGACTTGATATCTTTAAGGAGTTAAAAATATTTCTCATTAAGTTAAAGATTTTCTTATTCTAACTCTTTTGAACGAAACATAAAAATTTCTGCAACTGTGTTTATTAAAATCAGAGACACAGTAAGATTTTATTTGTTACTTTTACATGGTAACATCTAATCTGTACTTGAGCAGATACTTTGTTATTGTAGATTCTACGATTAGCGTAAGGCGAGAGGAAAAGTTTAGGTAGGTTTTTCCTTTCGGTGGAGCAAGTTTAGGATGGGAGGAGGTAGAGTTTATTCTATCGGAGAGGCACGCGAGAAAAGATGCACTGGTCGTCGTTGTTGTGCATAAAGCCGTGCGCAGAGAGCGTATCAAGCCGTATCGTCGGTCGGTTCCAGTTTCTCGTGAAACTTCTTCGCGCGGCCCAGCAGGTTCAAGGCAAGCATACGCGAAAGCGCACCCCCCATCGCTTGGCAAGGGGGAGCGTACACGTACGCGCATACGTGCACGTATGTGCATATGATGCATATGGATCGCGCGCCGGAAGTCGTCGAGGCGGTGAAAGAATTATCGAGCCGGCGAAATGATTTTGTATTACACCACAAGGTTTCTTCTGCTTATTCCGAAGCTAATTTCCATGTAATCACCGATTCATATTGGTTACATGGATGTTAATCTTTTTAATAAACAGTCATTCCGTCCGTCAGGAGTGACGTTCAATCTGTATAATTGGGTGACCAATTACGGATGAGGAACATATACGAACTTTGCGGCATGTAAACTATTGAATTCGTGTGCTACATGGTGTTGGAAGAAGATCAGATCGGTGTTGCAATTACAGGCTAAATTCCAGTTTGGAAGTTACCATGAGACAGTTACATTTTGTTTTTTTGCACATTTTCATCCACTTAATCACAAATAATTCGGTTTTTAATAATTCGGTTGCTTCCTAATTCAAATTTCTTTTTATTCGCGTCGTATAGATATTGTATAGATATTTGCACTTAATTATATACGTCGTAACAGAAAGAGATTTTTGAAGATGGAAAGAGATCGTTTATTTTTTCTTGGAGAAACAAACATCTATTGATATAAGAGCTCTTTAAATGCCGAGTGTCAGATAATATTGTTAGCACTGAGAATTATTGAAAGAGAAAAGGATTAGGAGTACGGACAATAAAGAGAAGAATGCTCTCCCTTACGAGTGACGGTTCACCTAAAAACATCGATGCAGGTGTCTCTTGAGACAGGTGTAATTTGGCAAATGTCTCCCCAGATTGTCAAGCTTTCCTTCTCGCAGGGCCGCATCCGTCCCGGCACCACGCGCTGAACTTAGCAAACGAAGCTATGTTTATTTTAATTAGAAACCTCGGTGTAATAACACACCAAATGTAAATTACTAGGGTTTGCTGGGTAATTAGTTTTAATTTAATTAACACGGCAGTGGCCAAAATTTCTGTCGGCATCATGAATTTCTTAAGCATACAACGTGCTGCAATTTAAAAATTTTCGTTAATAAAATGAAATATTTTAACAGGTTATAAAATATTTTTGCATGTGTGAGAGAGAATGGCCATTTTCGTAACCAATTTCCACATGCGTTTCTTTCACGATTTTTCAAAATTAATGAAATTATCCAGCACCATGGCAACCGGCAGAATTAATATACACGAATTAATCTTGTGATAAAACTCGTGATCGATGCTCAGCCGATTAGACTTTACAAGCCAATATTCGTCGAACGATTATGATTTTGACGTGCATAATCGCTTTGCGTGTGGAGATTCGCCGTGAAACGATGATAGCTTGCTCTCGCACTTGCGCCGAGATCAATGGCGCCACAAGATTCTCTTGATTTACCCGACCCGCTCATTTACTCCCTTATCTGGCCCGATACCCGATAGTCAATCTATACACACGTACGTCGTACCCGTTAAGTTTTATGGGTCAGGTTGCCTCGAAAGGTTCCTCGATTACACCCACTTAAAGAAGATCTCTCACGAATCACTGCAGCGGCGGCGCGTGTTTACACGTAGGCTGCATTTCTCCAACGTCAGTGTAAACATCTCTTATCTTCGAACGTTCACGATTCCACTATCGGATATCACTGACGCGCGAAGGGACGTCTCCTCGAGATGCACGATCGGCTGAACTGCAGGTTTGTTAGGATCTCGTGAACGTGTTTCATGATGCATAACGATACGCTCAATATCGTTATTTTCCGGCACTATTGTTAATGCTTCACGCTCTTTCGTCCGATATTTCAATTTGAATCGATTATATGAGGAAATAAAAAAATTAAGAATAATTATTTATTTAAAATTTTTGGGTATAAGTTATGTCATCAATTATAAGCATCTAGGAAAGTCTTGCAAAAGTGTTGAACAGTGCGCTGTAATAAGATTTCTATGGTCAAAAGGTAAACCTAATTGAAATTTACAGAGGAATGGCAATAGTATAGAAATCACTATACAGAGGAAAAGTGTATAAATGAATAGAAAGGTTTGATGAAGTGAAAGAAAGCGATATAGATATATTCCTAGCATAATTAATCGAAAACATTTTAAGGGTATGAGAAAGCTGATAAAATGTCACGCAAAAAGTGTGTTGACAAGCAAGAAAATTATATTCAAAGGTAACGTAATGATTTTGTTGCTTGTACTTTTCGATTAGAAAAATGACAAATAATCGCCTTTAAGTTCAATTTCGTATATTCGAAGCGACACGAAACTTTTGTTTGTACAGAGTTAAATATGACGAAGTAAGAATATGGATCGCTCGCGTTTTCATTTCATTGTTATAATTTGGCGTGAACTTTGTGCGCGCGTGAATAAGCTAAAGAATTTATCCTCGAAATCTTTTGGACGAATTCGAAGCGGTGTTTACGAGATCGCCAGTGTTGCGAAAACATTGGTATCGCTTCGGAGACTCGCATGGATTTGATAATCGGGCCAGGGGAGACTAAACTAAACATTGATTAACTCATCGTGACAGTTTCTTTTTCGTCTCGCTCTCAACGGCGAGCGCGACGCGCGCGTGTACCTGCTTATTTATAAAATGTCGCACGGCGTTTCAGCGCGGAAGCACGTGTACGCTCGCGCGTCACAAACTTCGTTAGCTCAGTCGAGGTGTGTTGCGACAAAGCGCCCGTTTAATTCAACCGCTCGTTCATTCACAGTTTCGACAGCAACGTTTATCCAGATCCCGGCCACGCGAATGCGCCTAACGACCTGTCTCCGGCTCGCGCGATTAACATCGTCACCTCGCATTCGGCGGAAAGAAACGGCAAACGAGGCTCCGTGGCTTCGTTCAACAACGAACACTGTCACGACCTCGGCAATTCGGATGGTTTATTTTTGCACGCGCCGCTATTTCAACTTGATGGTCTCCCGTAAATAAAGAAGCACTTATATGCCTGCTCTTTCATCTCCAACGAATAATTCATTCGTGAATGAGCCCGTAGTATGTGTCCGCTATTCTCGTATTACGCATATAAACGGTAGTTTATTTAGCGGATAGGGAAAAAGTTCTTCTCTTTCAGAAGAAATTGCTTATACGGTCCGTACTGTAAATACAAGTATATTCGAAGTAAATGTCAAAAACTCTCAGAAAATGTAACGTTGGTTTTTTTATGCATGATGATGAGGATACGAAATCTATCAAGTCGAGACTGGTGACACTTTGGGCGTCAAGCTATGCGGGTGTAGTTTTCGCGCGGAAATAACGACCAATCGACTGAAATCAAACATTGAGCTATAAATAATAGGATTATCGCTGCCTGTCCAAATGCAGCGCACGCGACCTCGCGAACCTCGCCAAGTGTCCGTATATTCTGTAGAAAACCGTGGGGTTCAAGCGACCTACCTGTGCCGAGAGCGCGCGCTCTGCTTCGCTTCAGCGGTTCTCATCGCGAGGACGCAAGAAGTGGCAAAGACAAACGAACGTGTCTTTAACATAAAAGGATTTTTAATATCAATTGAACTCCATAAATTTATCTATTCAATTTTGCTTGCTGTAGTTCCGCAGTTCTGATTATATGAAAAGGCAGGAGAGATAAATTTAACCGATGTTGGCAAATCCAAATCGTAAAATCTATCTGATATTTATATAATTTATAATCTTCGCGAGACTTGCATACAGCTTGTTGGCTATCCGACAAAATTTGTTGTATAACGCGAGGGATATCGAGCCTAAATCGTCGGCTTCTCGCGTCATGCAGCAGGACGTAAGTCGGCTTGCATCGATGCGCATTTGCTGTGTCGCCATTCTTGCATCATCTCGATTGCGTAACGTGTGTCCCGCGCGTTGCGTCGGTGCGCGAGATTTTAAAATGTCAGGAATTTGCTGGCATGTTCAGATTGATGAAGTGTTCGAGCGAGCGTCGTTCGTCACTTCTGTCCAATTCGATCCCACCCTTTCGTGATACTCGAGGAGAGAATATCCACAGAATATCGAGACGCCCCGTAGATTTCGAAGCTGGCTTCGATGACTCGATAACTTGGATGATGACTCGAGGATTTCTCCGCCTCGTTCCCTCCTCGATGCTCGATTTCGAAAAGAATCACAACGCGAGATGAGAACCGCGAATGATTTGCCAGTGAAGCAGTTCGTTCGCGTTGAAGTTGGCTCGGCTGGTCTCTCCCGTCTCTGACTCTTTCTCTCTCTCTCTCTCGTCCCTCCCTCCCTCTTTCGCTCCCCTCCGTTTCTTTCTCCGTCTTCCCTTCTGTGTGTGTTTCACTTCTCCCTCTCACGCTTTGCCTCCGCACTGGTCTCTCCGTGGTCCGTGTTCTCAAGGCCGCCTCCTCGAATCCTCCTTCCTCGCCTCTCCTTCTCTCCATGTCTTCTGCTCCTCCTCCACACCTCCAACTCTTCCCCCTCGTCGTCTCCTTCGTCGCTTCCATCTCACCTCAACCTGTCTCTATCTTTCGATGTTGTCGTCTCTCCTTCGTCTCCTCTCTCGCTCTCTGTTTCCCTCCCCCTTTTCTCTCCCCTCCCTCTCTCTCAGCTTCTGTGAGAGAACTTAGCTACACGCGCTACGGCGCATCGAAGTTTTGAGTGAGCTCAAAGTCGATCGTAGTTTGAGTTTGCCGCCGAGGCACCGAGGCATCGGCGGGATGCATCTCTCCGGTAGAAATTGCAGGCACCTTGCAACGTGGAAAATGTCGTTTGACCAGTTCGCGCTCTACGACCGGGTTGCTTGCGTCGGATCTGGTAGTAGGTCCGGTTGCGAATCTTCCGAATGGATTCGAAAGTCGGTTTACCTTGTTCTTCTTCTTTTTGTTTTCTTTTTCTCTTCAATTTTTTTTCTGGAGGTATGACGCTGGAGATAATTATTTTAGTATTTACAATCCTTTCGCGCCTTTCCGCGGACTTCATAATTGATTTCGAGCTGATTGATTTTTTTAATAATTGTGAAGATTGAATTTTCTCAGCCATGAAGTAGTTTTAGCAATTTTTTAAAATTATTGTAGCTTCGTCAAATTTTATATGTTTTTGTAATTTATGTTTAAAAGAACAAAAGCCATTAAATGTTTAAGTAGAAATTAAATTATTTAAGCATCTTGCATGAGATATTTGTGAGGAAGTAAGTTGAAATAATTGTGTTCTATTTCATAACAAGACGCGTTATGCGCATATATTTACGTCCGTTCCTTACTATTCCTCGCTTTTACATGTAACGTAACGAAGGCAGGTATCTCCCCTTCTTCCTGTTCAGCACATATCATTTTACATATCGCGATTCACAATTCCTATACCGTGAAAGACTTTGTGGTTGGCTCTCGCAGAACTTTTTCTTTTTACCGGACGAGCGATCTCGACCGTCGAGATAAGAGCTGTCGCATTAACAATGCAATCAGAACGTTGAATCACGTTGCATTTCAGCCAGAGTTAAATCGGGAACTTAGTGCGCAGAGTTATGAGACACGAGGTTACGAACCATAACCGTTTAAATTAGAACTATTATATATTTCGTATCGTTGCGTGAGATCCATTTCTCTGTCCGCCGTTTTATCGACGAGTTATTTATAACGCGATACAAAGTCTCACATTTTGCTTGATAAAAATTTCGTATGCGTCGATGTCCGAAGCTACTTGAAGCAGAAAGAGAGAGTGAGAGATCTCCGCCGGTCCATTCGTCGATGTTTTTTTTTCGAGCGGGAAGACGAATCCCGCTCACCTTGAAAGGTACGTCGCGTGGCTCGTCGTTGGGGCCGTACGTCGGAAGATAAAGCCCTTCGAGCGACGCGCGCAGGAAACTTTGAAAAGTCAGTCCCGGGCTTCGTGTCTCGATGTACTTTTCCTCGGCGAGGCGAGGACGCGTGCATGCATTTTCAAGGCGATCGCGAGCCGCCGCGCTGTGTATGTAGCTTTGTGCATAAATTTCAGAGACACTGACTCCGGGTATAAATTATAGTGTGCAATTATTCTTGCAAAAGTGATTTTCGGTCGCTTCGTAACTCGGATTGAACGTTGTTTTCAACTATAACTGCAATTGCAACCGGCGTGTTTTGTTCGATCGTAATTTCCTTCGAGTCCCGCGCTTTTTCCCGTTCCGAACTAATAACTGCGATACGCCGTTATTCGGCGTTTGCATTCGATCTAAAATTTCACATTGAGCTCATTAATCGATATAATTTTCATGTATCGTACCGGCTTATGTATCACGGTTCTATTAGCAAAAAAAGTTATTATACAATCGCGAATTAGAAATGTTACGAGTTTATGCAGAGCGAACGGTGATCGTAGTATCTACTGCTGAAAACGCTACAATCATTCTCCCAGTATTCTTCCAGCTATTTTTTGAATTGTGATTTAAAGTAAAAATTAATTTTTAATTATCGTGAAATAATTTGTTTAAAGAGGCATTCTCTGTTTCTGTCGCAATTTGGGAAAGGCCAAGAAAAAGCCCCGATATATTCCGACCCGGTAGGTCATCCGAAGAGAAATCAATTCTGATGTTACATTTCTATCCCGGATTTATTTGACGCCTTTTACTCGTCAAGTTATGGCGCGTGATGGACGTGCGAGTTGCGTATCCGATTCTGCGGGACTAAGGCGAGGGAAGACCTCTTTCTCTCACGCGAGAAACGTTCACGCTCGCGTCATCGCGGCAGGATGGTCTCGTGTTATCTTGTGTGGGTCGAGTCGGGGATCATTTCGGAAACCAGTTTCGAGCGGTCCACAGGTCGAAGCGCCTCGTTGTTAGGTCCCGCCGTGTGTGATCATCCAGCAAGGATTAATCCTTCGAGCGTGCTCGGGGTCACGGCGCAGCGATTCACGAGGCTCTACATCTTCATTCTGTTTTTCGCACTCGTTCCACGGATAGAGGAGCGAAGCTTCCCGTTTTCATGTCGTGCGCCTTGGGCAATGTAAAAATCAACCTTCCAGAAATTCCCATCTCATCGAACATATTTGCGTAAACATCGATAGATTTTCCGAAAGATAGAATGCATATTCGGAATAGATAAATAATTGTTCGAAATAGGCAAATGATGTTGAATTAGTCAACATTACGTAGGTATCTTAAGTGAGCAGTGAATGTTATTAGGAAATTTTATATAGACTGATGAGTTGAAACAAATAATTAAATTAAAGTAAATAACTATCTGTTGTACAATATTCTGTTATCGCTTACAAGATAAAATAGTGAGTGTTTATAATCCAATGTTGTACATCATAATATTCGAATTTGTTATAAGAAATCGTATTTACATTTGCAGTATTCTCCCTGATCTCCCTAATTACGAATAAATCTGAACGAAATTGAAAATACCCCCTGGAAATTAATACGCGCGACGCGGAAGCGGAAAGTTTATAAACTTCATGACAGTCGAGTCCATCCTATTGTACCAATTAGAACGTATTTCCATTGGAAGCGTGTGTACCGTGATTGGCCCACCGATGGAATGAATCTATCGAGAGATGGAACGACCCGATTCTAGTCATGCAAATTTATTCCAATAATTACGTTTGTAGCTAACTCGCGGAATACCGCGGTACACAATTTTGATATTATTGACAGGTCGATGGGCGTCAGCCGTTTCTATTAAATGCGGGCGAGTCGGCGATACGTCTACTCGAAAATGCGACGCGAACGAACGGACGGACGAGTGTTAAACGGCGCCCGATAAAATGTAGAATGGATTCTCTCCTCGTTATGAAGTAATCGGCAATCTCGAGTCAATCGCGTTTATTCCACTTGCGTACTTGACAAACGGCGATACTTTACGTAATCATTTGTTTTCATCCGATTAACTTTGTTGCGTTCGCGCCTACAACTTTAGAAATCCTAGTATCGAACTCGATTCATTAACAATTACGTACGCATTGTATGTCTTGTTTCTAAATCACGGCGTGGCATAATGACACAGTCTATCGTTTGTCGACTTGTTTGAATCGATTTAATATCGATGTTAAAATAAGAATTCATACACTTTCATGTGCTGATGCATTCATATAAATATACATAAATGTATGTAGGGTTTTGTAGCAAAAGTTATGCAAAATTTTATAGCAAATGTAGACGTGTGTTTTCAGGGATGTAATACTAGAGATGATGAAAAACAGGTTCACGTGATTATTTATTTTACTTGATTTTAATTTTGAATTTTTTAGGAATTAATTATTTATAATTCATAAAGTTGGAAACGTATTCAAGCTAGCACACGTCTCACGCGATAAGACTAAGCATAATTCCTTGACGTAGCTCTCGTGCATTACACCACCGTCATACGTATAACAATAAGATTTTAACTACACGGTTACCTGCCGCATTTTTCCTAACGCGCAACATCCCAGTGTAGTACACGCTAAAAGCACAAGATCGTTTCAAGTGCTCCGTGCGTTCCGCACATGTACTAAAGTCTACTCCTTCACTTCCTACGTTATAGGGATTAAAGCTTGTAACGGAGGAGGTTGAGGCCACGTGGAACTAGCGCGCAGAATAGTTCTCTAAGTGCGGCCAGCTTTTCAAACTTTCATACCCTCGTAGCCCTCGTCATATTTTGTTCCCGGCTATTTTCCGTGGAAAACAAATCGTCGTAAATTATGCGTGTGGTCATTTGTGTCACATCAGCCTTCATTAATCGTTCTCGTTAATCGCCGCAAAGAAACGTGGTTTGCATTCGATGCGTTAGATTGCCGAGTAATTTACTTATTATCTCTATGAATTTATAGCTTTTTGCGGCATTGTACATTATCGGCAAATCTAGAAACACAGCTTGAGAAAACAATCGTATGAGCATGTTACATATAAAAGTTAAAGTTAAAGGACTCTTGATACTTGGAATTGAATTTAAGTTATTTCAGTGTTAATTTTGTTCATTCGTAATGCAATTGACTTACTGAGCTTCCATAATCATGTTAAACATTTTCTGGGTCAACTTTAAGATTCAATTTTAAAACTATTGAATCTTAAATTTATTAAGTTTTTTCCAACTAATATTTTTATTTTATTTGCTATTATTAGACTCGTCTCTAATATTTTTATTTTATTTGCTCTGTTAAAACGGAGGGGTAAAGGGCGCCAGATTGTTATTTTTTTTTATTCGGCTGAGTATGACTGGGTGTCTACTGTACATCTGGGTACGTTTGACATGTTTCACAACGATGTAAAAGTTCAAACTGCCTTTTTTGTGCGGGCTAGTTTTCCAACTTAACTCCAGAGCCATCACGAACGATCAATGTTGGCAGAAGTACAATTTTTCGCGTGAAAGCGATCTTCATGTCAGCGGGTTAAGATAAAAGATGTAGGAAAGGATTTATTGGTGCATGCCAGAATGAATGACGCTCCTTGTATCTTCGGCAGCACATGCTGATCGATATGCGAGACGAGCCTAACAATAGCTATTGTACAAAATTGTATAGAAAACGAGTGCTTCGAGAAAAAAATTCGTTAATTTAAAAAATTCATAAATTCCGTGGACCTCAAAAATTGTCAAAGCAACGAACGATCGATCGAAGAAATCTCCGTGGAAATCGATATTTTTCGCGTTAAGCGAAAAACGAGAGCATCCCTGGTGACACGACAAAAAAACGACGGTATTTTACCGAACCCTTCACACGGACGTGTCTATCGTCTTGCCGTGCTACCTGTGTCGCATACCACACGAGATTACGCGAAGAGCTATTTTTTATGCAGCAGCAAGTAAAGTTTATTGTGGATTTATAACAGCTTTGCGCTCGCTCGGAATCGATTACCCACGTTTTCGACATCGAGTTCGACAGTAATTTTCGTGGGTCTTTTTTATGCATTCTTCCTTATGGCTGTAGAAATACAGCAACAAAAAATCTTTTTTTAATTTTATTCTTATTTTCTTAGATTAGAATTTTTTAGGATCTATAATGGATTTCTTAAAACAGATAAATTTCTATTATTCTTACTTTACAACCAAGTTACGATCGTGTAGAATTGATTCGCATTCTTTTTTTTGGGATGATAGAAGAAAACAATCTAAATGAATCTCGTAGGGTCTTGCATATATCTACATGTTATTACTTCAGTGAAAGATTAACGTCCATTTCCACCAAATGTAGATTGACTTTAATCTCGGATTATTTTTTTTTATCTTTTTCTTGTCCCAAGAATTAAGAAAATATAAGAAATAAGCTAAACCGAGATTAAAGTTAATCTACATTGGTAGAAATGAACATAAAATTAAGTAATATTTTTAATTTTTATAAGTATGAATTTTAAGTGCAAACTTTAAGTAAATGTTGTTTAGTTGTGATTTAATTATTAATGTTTTGTTCCAAAATCAATCATGATAAGCAATGCGATGTGTTAAAAATGGCTTGCAAAATTGAGAAATATGTTCAAATTTAATTTGAATTTTAGATTTTTCAAGTACTTAAATAACATACCAAAGAAATAATTCGATAATATATAAAGCCTATATCTTTACTATCTATATATTAATGTATAAAATGTTTTCATTATTGGAAGGGATTATTTTCTATAATATACTAACATAAATATATGTACGAGATTATGTAATTTCGAAACAGCTCTCCCTGACGTGAATTCTGTTGCACAATTAAAATCCCCCGAAAAAGTTTAATCCTCGCAGGTTTGGGGCAGTTGGCGGAGGCGGCCGATCAACGGAATTCACGATCGAAGGACAGCGATTTCCACGTAACGTCGTAAAACGGCGTCCCTAGGGCCACGTAGGAGGAAAAACACGGAAGAAGAGGGATTTATCGGGGGGGCTGCCCCGCGTTTGGGATAGATCGCTTTTGTGTCGCTCTTCGTCCTTCTGTCCCTCTTTCTCTTTCCCTTTGCGCGGAGGTATGGATTCCCACGGGACGTTGCACACACACGATGCAACGTCTACACACGTATGCACGCGCGCACCCGCCGATACGCACAAAGGCGGAGGAACCTCCTCTCCCTCGGGTTCCCACGTGTTTCCGACCGCAAGCCGCAGTTATAACGGCGCAGTCGCGAGTCGTCGACCAGGAGGACGAAGCGAGTGAGCGAGCGAGCGACAGCAACGATGCAGCGAACTGCCACTCCTGCCGCTCCCGAGTTCGTCGTCCTGTGCCAAGCGGGACGATCTCCTCCTGCAACGCGCCTTCCAGCATGCGTTGTTCTCCCGGAAGCGACGGGGAAGCGTCTGCTACGACCTCGAGGTCGAGCAAGACGCAGATAGTCAGCGCGCGAGTCACTCTTCTCCCATGTATAAATTCCTTCCTCCCTTTCGACTCGAAGCTCTCGCTCGCTTCGTGATCGTTACTTTTTTTCTTTCCGCCAAGAAGTATTTGATTTATACTTATAGAAGAAAATATACGCTTTGTTGCGTACATGTTTATTTGATAAATTTGAGAAATTGCCGTTCAACTCGAATGGGGAAGATATTCGAGAATAGAAAATTTCCATTTGTTGAGAATCTTTTAACAGAATTAATCTTTTTGTGAGATCACAGGTGGCTCATGAGAGCATCAGAGTCTGAATTCTAAAAGATTCTTCATATCTATCTGTTGAATATGTCACGCGTGGGAAGAACTAAAAATATATTTTTCTAAAGTTTGTATACTCTATTTAATATGATTAATCGATGTTTAATTTGACATCTTCGTGTATTCCCGCATGTTTGATAAATGGTTTCTTCACTTAATTAAATGTTAAAACTATCTTACATATTTTGTCCTATCACTTTCGAATCTATGCATAAATGCCTTTGCTAATCAGGAAATATTCTCAGAACAAATTACCCTCTTTCTCTCTCTCTTGCATTCTCACGTACATCGACACGCAGGCACGTACCCACTCTCTCATTCTCCACGAGGTGACTTGAAATGACTCACTCTTGCCTCATGGGTGAGTTCGCATGTACCGCGTGCCGGGCAAGGCCGTGTTTTTACGCCGACTTTCCTCCGCGAAAGCGAGACAGAGATGAAGCGAGAAAAGGGTGGAGAGGAGGGAGGGAAAAGAGAGAGGATTGGTAAACGTTTGCACTTAGTACACTTTTATATGGACATTCTATTTTTATTATCGCGTCTGCCGTGCGCGAAACATGTCGATTTTCGTGTTGGCCACGCGACGGTACGAGGGATGCGCGTTCGCGTAAAATAAACGTCGCGACGCTGCATCGGACGTTCGTTCGTGTCGAATTTATGACGATCGAGCGATTCTCGTCGGCGGTCCCCGCTCAATCGTGTTTGAAACATCCCACCTCGCTAGCTAGATTAATTCTAAAAACAGTTAACCGTTGCAAAAACTATACTCGTAACTGCTTCTATCTTGGGAAAAGAAGAGAAATATACACTAAATATCAAACGCACAAAATATCAAAAAATACACTAGATATACATTTGGACGCAATTGATAATATATTGTATATCGTTATGTGGCTATAACGATCAGAAATATGTAAATAATTCTGAAATAATAGCTATTAAAAATATCCCTTGATACGTACGATAAATCCAAGCTAGAATCGCTAGAATTCGCATTTGTTACAACCAGAACTGGAAATACACAGGATATGTAAAAGAGTTCTTGATTTTCTATAATAGATTCGCTTGTTTTCGTGCTTTGGTATCATCGGAGGTGTTTTCTTCTTTTAAATAGTTTTTATGTCTATCAGTGAGATGTATCGATAGACCTTCGATAGATCTTTCATATTGAGGCGATTTTTTTCTTAATGATATAACGTGTTTTTGCGGTTGAAGAAATTGAAGTAGAGCAGATTGCATGTCATCCATGCATCACGTTTGTTTGACAAATGTAAGACAGACGAGCTGCCGAGTTACGTTTCATCTCGTGAGACTAAGACGAAGAGAGACTCGACGAAAACTATTTCATACCAACTGTTTAATACCAAACTAACCAGGGCCACCACGATAGATTTCATCTATCTGAGCAGGTAAGAGCGAGATAAAACATTCACCTAACCCAATTCCGTATCTGGCGCATCACACAAGCGTCGTGCGTGCACACTTTCCAGCGTTTGATTCGCGATCTGCGCTGCGACGCGGTGGTCGGATGAAAGTCTCGCGAGGTGCCTTAAGTCTCGTGATCTTATCGGCGCGTTACGCCGCACCGGTATCGCGTGGTAATATCGCGAAATGCTACGGGACGCTTGGACTCGCAGAGTAACGGAACATCCGGCTCGATCAGGCCGCCAGATTAAAAGCAAGCCCGTCCCTCTGATCTTGACATTACCGTCGCTTGTCTGAATCTAGCACATCGGCGATAAAAAAAAAAGTCCGGCGGATTGACAAGCCGATTGGTTTCGAACATTGATTACGACGTGCGGAATTATTGTAACTGTTACAACAACGCGTACGATGGTATACTTTCTTTCCTTCCGATTTTAACCTGCTCCTTTCTTGCCTTTTTTCTTTCTTGTTGTGGAAGCTATTTGTTATCTGGCCGCCGTGATGGGTCACTTTAAAATGAGACACGCGATAGCGGAGCAACTTTGACAGTTGAGTGACATATGTACTTTAGCATCTTGCGTTTACATGTATCGACAACGAAAAATGTGGAAATATCACACTTAAAAAATACCTCTTATCCGAGTCGTCATTGAACTGTTTTCCACTAGTCGCTGCGATAACAATTAGACAGCGATTATTCTCGTTAAAACGAAAAATGTTGATACAAAATATATTCGATATTTCACGTCACGTTGACCACTTGTGTTTTGTACACTTGTATAGAGGAAATCGTAATAATAATTTGTGAAACTCATAGTCGCTTAACGATGGGAATGATTGTTAACGCACTTGTTGTCTTTTCAATTTAGTACATGGATTAATCTTTTTTATGGATTTATGTGAAAACTTACGAATTATTGAATATCATATTTTACTGATCGTAATATTTTTAGTATTTACTTCACAATTGGGGAAATATTTAGAAATCAGCATTACATGCGACATATGTATATAGTATACGTAAATACACGCGCGCGCGCGTTCTTCTATTTATTTCGTGAATGTAAAATATCAATGAGAGAATTTATGTACTTTTATAATTCTCTTTTCTCATGTCTCTGCTTGCTTCAGTCCAAAATTAAAGTTTTGTAACGGCCGGCATGCAGACGAAGTCGAGACGAAAGAAACATTGCCAGCAATTCGAGGAATGTGGTTGTCTTGGTTGCAACGATGATTTGTTTGTAATGTCGCGCGATGAAAGACGCTTGGCGTTGTATTCAATATCGTACTTCCGATTTTTATCCTTTCGCAAATAAAGAAGAAAATGAAAAGAGAAAGAGATTAAAAATTTTTTAATCGATTGCATACAACTGCAAGTTTTCTTTCACATAAATTAAAAAAATAATAAATTCGATGTGTGATCATGTGCAATCGAAAACACATTACTGGAAAATC
This sequence comes from Crematogaster levior, assembly GCA_901521435.1. Classification (NCBI taxonomy): domain Eukaryota; kingdom Metazoa; phylum Arthropoda; class Insecta; order Hymenoptera; family Formicidae; genus Crematogaster; species Crematogaster levior. The sequence goes on from CABEGB010001069.1 coordinate 177,673, forward strand.
AAAACACCGTCCTTCAACGACTTTATTGCTAATTATAGAATGCGATAGTGATAGAGAAAATGCATAATTAGCATGTTTGTTTAGACGCGAGGGGCAAAGGTGAAACGATGTATATATATTATGCTATAAGTAGGAGTATAAATAAATGGTTACGTCTCGGCGTAAATGAAATCTACGATCTTTCGTTGTACTGAATGGAATAGCACCATGTATCGTTGCTATTCGGGAAACACCTGACCATCCACCAGACTTGCTAGATGTTTTCTCGAGGAGAAGGTCACATTCCCAGTTTCCTCGAGGTCGTTAGACCATAGATTCCGCCTCGATTTAAGCCTCGAATAATACTTCGGTTACTTAAAAATTTGACAAAAACATTTTAATAAAAAAAAAAACTCAATTTATCACAGCTAACAAATATTAACGAATTACTCAAATTAGAGAGACTAGTCTCTGATTATTAATGCAAGTGAATATATAGTTATTTAATTAAAAAAAATGTTTTTGATCAAAAAATTCTTTAGGGTGAAGATATTATATAAATCGAACAACGTAGTACTTAAATATTACACGCGTGGCGATATTCAGGAAGCAATATTTAGAGCCAAAGCGACTACAAATGTTCGCAGTTGTAGAGAAAGAGGGAACACGTTGACTGAACACAGGAGTTTTTACACGAATCTGTGTCGAGCAGCGGCGGCAGTGGTGGTGCTTTACTCCACTGTGCGCCGGGTGATTCGCCCTCGAATCGAATTCAAATTACATTCCCTCCATCTCCCTCTGCGGAAGCTCTTTGCGGTCATGGGACACCGCCCTATGGTAGTACGATTATATTGTACGGTCCGCTAAAAGCGGCTAGAAGCCGGGCCGCTCGTCCGAAAAATGTCCACGTTATTGCCGCAATACAAACGATTGGTGTAAACAAGGGCGGACGCTATTAACAAAGCACCACACGAAGCAGTGATAAGTGGTACATCGCAACCCGTCAAAACGGCTCATTTCGGTTACACATAATATGTGATTCGGTTTAATGTGTTTCTATAATAACATATCATCAAAACCAAGGTCCTCTATTTCTCATATACCACGAGGTATCAGATATTTTCCGCAAAAATTCCGCAAGGTATCCGATTATTGAGTCTAGCGCGGCGAATTCCGCCGCACGAAACTGTGTCAATTAACTATTTAACAAATGACACATTCATCGTAATTTTTCAATACCATCCTCAGGGAGGAAAGTTCCTCGACACTTCTTTACCTATGTGTCCTTTTCGTGAATTCTTTGATAAGGCACGCGAGTTTGTTGATACTCTTGCCGTTTTTATCGATTTCTCACGCGAACGTTTACCTGTTTCTCGTATCGAGAATGGTTTAAGCGTGATTATGGGTTACGCCTCGCGGCAATTAAGATTAATGCGATTGCCTCGAGGAGCGTACGTCGATCACCAGGCTACCAGGATAACGCGAGAAGGAGAGTCATTCGTTTATGCGGTATTAATCAAGAGATCTCGCCCGCCTCTCTTTTTCCGCGAGTGCTCCTTTGCGGTCACGGGACACCCCGGGGTACCCGGAGAAGAGCCAGCCGGCTACGCGGTGCGGCCCGTTAACGAGTAGTTACGCCCCGGATCTCCTCTCTCTTTCTTCCTCTTTCTCTCTTTCTCCCATTCGCGGTTCTCCTCAGCGGCAACTGGTATGGCGTTCCGTATAGGAGGTTTACCTATATTTAGCCCGATAAAAATACCATCGCGCCTCCCGCATGACGGCCTCCCGGCCCGCCATTCCCGATTTAAACTTATACCGACGACTGCGAGACCGAGGGAGGAAGAGAGAACGCGAGTCTCAGCTTCTTGGCTCGTGCCTTGCCGACCGTAAATCCACGAAACAAATCGGTGCAGCCGTGACAAAAGGCCTAAATGCCCGTGGCGACTGGCTGATAGCTGTCTAAACCTTTCCCGGATAGATTTGCGAACAGGTTGAGAGATGTTTTTATCGGAGAATCTGTGATCGAGTAGCGACAGCGACAGAAAAAAGTTGTCAATTAAACAGATACATCTAGAGTATCCATTCATAAAACATTCTTTGTAACTTTAGGTTTTCAATAATTTACGATACGTTATTGTATTTGTGACTTGAAAAAATAATTAGTCAACATAAATCTCTCATTCTCGGGTGTGAAAAACTGATTTTTACACGAAATGTTTTACACTGTTATACATATAGTTTTTGAATTTATGTACAGGCGAGTGTGTGTATGTGTGTGTTCATTTTTATCAATCCATTTCCCCGTGGAGTCATCGGGCGATAAACTGGCACGAGATAAACTGGGACCGTGTCTCGGAGGATAAAGATATCGTTATATTTTCAGAAACGTCACGGTTGAAAGATTGCTATTTATCATTTTCTTGACTGGAATTTAGTATCAACTTCGAACTGTACGTCCAAATTGGTTCGTGCCCCAACAATATAAATCCGCGGAGAAAGACAGATTATTGTCTCCGTGAAATATCCAAACAGACTCTGATGTAACATTCAACACAGCACATGTGATCAGTGAATGATCATTGATCTCTCGCGACGAAACAGAAGATTCGTAATTTCGCGGTGAAATCGTCAGATGCTATCTCTCGTGCTCGTCCATTTAAGTTCAAACACTGAATTACAACGTACATCGATTAATTTACACGGTGCGAAGGATAAGTGCAAACTGGATTGAGAGACTTCGTCGAAGACAATCGCTACGCGTCAGCCACGCGTTCCGTGCTATTGAACGATTTATCGGATTCTCGAATTAGACATCGTCGGACTTTTCTCACTGGAGAGACAACCGTAAATCCGCGAAACAGATCGCTACGAGATAAACACCGTGAAGTGGCAATTGTCTGTCGTGCGATGCTTTGTAAATATTCATTCGTACACACATTATATTTTCGGGAAACCGCACTCACTGGCAGGAAGATTGACGATTCCTTATTAAGTCGGTACAAATTTCCGCCGCTGAGACATAATGTGTGGCCATTTCGTGGATTCAAATTTACAGAGAGACTAGTAGCGAATATTCCCGAATTATTTTCTTGACGCGTGCTGCGCCGACCGTAAATCCACGAAATAAATCGGTGCTTCCACGATGAAAGGGCTGTAGACCCTGGCGATCTATTGTGGAAAGCGAAAGATTTCTGAGGCTCTATAAGAAACAGAATAATATAGCACAGAGTAATTTATTATATTTTATATATTTCTTTATGTAGAATTCCTTTCAAGGTTATAAAATAAAAATAGGTAAGAGTGAATAACGAATACAGAACTATTAGTAAAAAACTTGATTAGTAAATTGTTGGTTACATATAATTAGCGTACGCAATAATGAATATGTTTGCACAAGCACTAAGGATAAAGAGAGAAAGAAGTGGGGAGGGAGGGAGGGAAAGAGAGAGAAAGAGAGGAAAGAGCGACTTTAATTGGTGGACATTGATCCATGGTTGATCGTAACCACGAATCGAAATAATAATAATATATTTTATGTCATTATCTAGAAATAATTACACGTCGGTAACTTCTATTAGCGAAATTAATGGAACAATTGGCGTATTCTGCGGCCACTATCGCATCAGAAATCGATTATCGAAATACTAAAGTATTTCGTATCAATTATAATTAAAATGAAGCTATTTACGGCTTCCATCCTGTAGCCGGGATAAACGAACATCTACCAAAATATTGTCCATGTAAAAATGTGTGAGTTTTTTATAAATTTTTTATAATGTTAAAGCACGTGGAGATACTTTTCACGTTTTTATATTTATTAGGCAATAAACTCCTCGCGTTATTCATTGGCATCGATTATTAGTTGCCTGATTATAAAATCATAATATTTTCATTAATACAGCCGTTATTTTTTTTTGAATATTAGGAATGCGTTATTCGTTGGCATTGATTATTAGTTGCCTGATTATAAAATTATAATATTTTCATTAATACAGCCGTTATTTTTTTTTGGATATTAGGAATGCGTTATTCGTTGGCATTGATTATTAGTTGCCTGATTATAAAATTATAATATTTTCATTAATACAGCCGTTATTTTTTTTGAATATTAGGAATGCCAATACATTTTAAGATAATAATTATAACGTAGCCTTTTGTTGAACTAAATTAGTTTTAAAGCTCGTAAAGATACCGCGAACTGAAGATCGCGCGGAGATCGCGCGTCGCCGCGACGATTACGCGCAAATGCGTCCCCGGCGGTCTGAGTTGCGCAATGATAACGATGACAAAGACTCCAGCGACACAGCGCGATAATGACGGCGGTAATGAGTGATGCTCTTCCGCGACAAGATTGTACAATCTCGTCTTTCACGTTTAGACTCCATTATCGGGGAACTTATACCGATTTATTTATTTTCTTAGGCGCTCCTAGGATAAATAGTATAGTAATTCATTGTGTACGCATCGTATCTATATTTTGTTATGCGTGCGTCAGTTTTACGCCGAAAGCTTCTTCCGCACTGCCACGTGGGAAAAGAGAAATTTCTCACGTACACGTAACAACGCTGTATGTAACGTCGTGCACACTGCTACTCCGATCTGCGCTGTCGTGTATTGCGTAAACGAATGATTGACGTGCTGCTGTTTACGCCGACATTTCGCCGTCCGCACCTATGCTACCGCCATATGACAAGCGTAATGAGCCACACTACGCTCCCAACCGAGAACCAGTCACGGAACATGATCGAGATTTCCAGCTATCATCGAGTCTTCTTTCCTAATATTCCGTAAATTCGCAATATATTACGAAAAGAGAAATTTTCGTTACCGTTCGGCCACTGGTATTCGATAAGTTTACATATTACATTAAATTGCTAAATCAGTGTTACGGTATATGTAATTTTAATCATAATTTGTTGTCTCTAAATGAGCGTAATATCGCAAGTATATGTTGCAACGTGATTACTTATAAGTGCGTATAAAATTAGCGACTCCGACTTTTTCGTATCGTGTCTCGTAACCGCTTGTATTCACGGCAACGGTGCGTGTGAACGCTTGTGAATGTGCGTGTGTGTATATGTGGCTGACACACGCTCGCACGCATAGCGAAACTCGAGATTTCTGTTCGAAGATTGCGTAAACGATTGACTGACGTCTTAGGAACGGTGTTTTCTAAAGCTGTCGGTGGCCTGTAGCGACGTTACACCACGGTGAACGTCTGCTCGCGTACAGCTTCGTACATAATTTTACGCGCACTTTGTGTGCATGATGTTTACGCATTCGTGTATGTGTGTGCGCGAGCACATGTGTACGACGTGTGTACTTGTGTGCGTACACGCGCGTCATCAGCGCCGATAAGCGTAGCGCTCGAAACTTCACCTATTTTTCAGCGCGGTGCACACTTCCAAGTTGCTTCGATTCGTTTGACTCGATTCGGTTAAGTGTGATCCCGTCGTGCGAGTTCCGTCAAGCGTACATTCTCATGTTGGCTGAATTAGCTAGAATTGAATTAATTCATAACCCTTAACTATCCGTGATTCGATTACATCTCTCGGTTACGTCACATTCTGATTTATCGAGATCATATGTCATCTGATACAAACGTGGCGAGTAGAGTACAGCTCGAAGGATTCAAGTATTTGAAGAGTATCAACAAGTTACCTGTATAAAAAAAATCTGTTTTCTTTCCTATCGATATTTGTAGCGTGCAAATCTACAGCGTGAAAAAATAAGAATGTTCCATTTGTCTTCTAAATATTTCCGAATGCTATGCTTATGACGAAATCTTTAGCAGTGCGGAACATTCGTGATTTGTGAAACAATGTAAGGATATGAATTTCATATCCTTATATTACATTACGATGATATATTGTCGCGATATAATTCGTTGATCATATAAATAAATTTTAAGTAAGTTTGGAAATTTGTTAGGAGACTTTCAAAATCTTTTTCTCGCTCACTTCTACAAAAACAAAAGTTTTCTAAAAAATAGGATTGCTGTGAAAGCGGTCGCGTGACTCGGCCGTTGGATTCTATTGTGGAGGGAAAAAAAGAATCTGTCGCTCGATAACGATTGCATATAACTCTCGACGTCATTTAGATTTAATTGAGCGAATGAATCCACGACGTTCGGGAATGTGAAAGTATCCCTTATGCACTAAGACGATCGCGGATGAGTCGCATAACGCTCATTGCTCGCCGCTGTAAAATTTTCAAGCATTCATCACAGTCGACCCATCTCGCGGTACAAAGGAGTGAGAGATGGCCGCGAGGATGGAAAGCGAGAAAGAGAGAAAAAGAGAGAATGTGCGAATGTGCTTATCTTAGCATCACGTACGCATTGGCGTGTTGTGTGTATATCAAAGATTATGCGTGTATGGGTGGAGTACCAGTGAAACGCGTATACAGGGATTATTTTTAGATCCGCCCCGTGGTCCGGCCGACGATTATTCCTCGCTAAATCATAACTTTCGCTACGTGATCTCGTATAGCCGGCCCAAATAAATCGCTCCGCAAATCGCTGCTCTTCCATGTGCTTTCAGGGACAGTGCCACTTTCGTTTCGGTTATTAATTGCCGGCAAACAAGCAATAATAAGCAACAGTCCTTAAATACGAAAAGTTCTCTAATTGAAATTTTCAGTTAATTAAATTTAATGTCAGAGAAAGAGAGAGGGAGGGAGAGAAAGAGAATGTGTACATGTGTTTGTTGAAACAATAATAAAGCGAATAAAATTTAATTTGTGATTAACTCTGACAACATACTCGCGTAATTTCTTTTACTTTCGCGTTCTCGTCTGCTAATAAAAATTTAAAAAATCCAAACTATTAAAGTTACGTTAAAAGTAAACAAAAAGAAAAAGATACAACAATGATTGATATTACATTTTATGGTGAGTGATTCGACTTTTAAATCAATTGTTTGATAATACACGTCTAATAAACGTATAATGTTTCTCAATCACTAAAAATGACGGCTGTAGTGTCAAGGTAAATACAACAATACGGTATTCCTTTCTCTTTCTTTCTCTCAACTATCAGACTCATACGTTACAAATGGACAATGGTGTGTCTCTCACAATCAGTATATGATGTCGAAAGTTACTTTCCTGTGTCTTATTTATCTTATCGAATTTCTTTCCGTCTCTCTTGGCCTCTCTCTCAGAGATATCTGACCTTGTGTTCGGTTTTTATCGCTCGACTGTAGCGACGTACTTGAATCAGATGCGAAATATACGCAGCCGATCTTTTTCTACGGTTCCCGAATCACGACGTCATTTCCGCGTGTATGCATCATCGGGGTGACCGAGTGGAAGGAAGCCGGTGGTGTCGCACCTGCTACACACGTGTTCGTGAAAGGCACGTGCCTCTCGGCGCGGCGTCTCGGCCGCATCTCATGTTCCAATGGTGTCGGGTGAGGCGGCGTTCTTGTTGTTCACTTTATCATCGAGACTCGGTGGAATTAATCGCGAGGCACGATTATTCGATCACGATCAACGGATGCACATTCTCGAAATATATCTGTTGTACATCGCATTACGTCACATCTGTCCAAAATTTAATTTTGATTGAGAGGACATATAAATTTAAAGAGAAGAAGCTGTTGAGTTTAATTTTCAGAGCAATGCATTTTTGAAAATAACGCATTTTTTAAAACAAGCAATTTTTTAGTACCATATATTTATTGCCGGTTTTTTTTTTCAGAATTAATATTAATTCTGTAGAATCTCTCATTGCATTATGAATGTAATAAAAATTTTAAATTAAGTACATTCTTTGAAAATTCTATAAAATCTCTAACCAGTATGAGAGTGAAATGTTAAAATAAAAAAATTATGAAGAGAGTAAAATTATAGACAATTTTCTGAATATTTTTATTTTTCATGTTAACATTGTGCGTGTCAATAATTTAATAGAATCGGCAGAGATTTTATTGAATTATTGAATTACATATTTTTATCATATCGAAATACATATCGATTATCCTTAAAATTAATTCGAGTGTTTTTGTTACACTCACGATGGTAATAATTATATAGAGTATAATTATAACGTTTTTAGCTTTGTTTAATCGCCCTTATTACATAATGTAACTAACGATCCTTCGTATATAAACACTATCATAAATATCAACAAACAAATCACGAGAATTGATTTCCGCCCAAGATTTTCTTATACGAAGCAATCCAAGTGAGTCGTATCTTCAAGTCCCGGCTTCTTTGATCGGCGCTCGTTTCCGGAGAGAGAAGGCGATTGGCGTTCAACGATCACGAGTCGCGAGATCGATAAATCAGTCGCGCCGACGTTTACAAGTCTCGCGCGAAATCTCTTCGCTGGCGATCCCGCACGCATTCTCACGACGCGCACGTGGCACGCGCGACAGCCACGTGCACGCGCGCGATATCACGGTGCTCCTTCTCTTTCGTCTCGTCTTCCAGGAGACGACACCTTGTCTCGCCTTAATGGCGGATCGCGCTTCTTCACGCCTGTCATGTCTCGCTACGGCGCGGATAATGTAAAGCAGCCAGCCCTCGATCGTTCGAGCGAGTCTATGTTTTTCAGCCTCCGATTTCTCGCGATCGTCACTCTCGAGAATCGGCGACGACGATGGTGTGGCTGGCAACGACCCCCTTCCCGTCTCTCTCTCTCTCTTTCTCTCTCGTGTTGAGCGCCGACAGCTAGATTCCGCTCTCGTCCATCTCCTCGTCTTTTTTCTCACGCACCTTCTTGTGTTGTACCTCGCGGCTGTTCCTATTACCCGAGGACACGTGTCGGCCGATTTTCTTCTGGTTGGTGACGCGCTCGGAATAAGGAAAGCTTTCTTGCGAAATCGAAGAGGATAATGAGGCGCGACGAGTCGCCAATTGACCGACGTGATTTTACCAGAGGTGTGTGTCGATTGTGAAACCATTCTCTTCTCTTATGTTTATCACTGTGGACTGTCTGGATTTCACGTTAATATTAAGATTTTTTATATAAAGTGAGCGAAATCTCAGACTAATGTCGGATACTTGTTATCGCTAAATTTGTGATACTTCCATTTGCCATTACTGCGCATCATTGCTTCCAATTTGCTCTTTTGTCAATTTTAATGAACATACATTCAAAAATTTTTGAAATATTGCCAGAAATATGCAAAAGTTTTATATATTTGCAGATATTGTATTCTCCAAAATTGCCACGAAAATATAAATATGAATACGGAAAAATTTACGGATCTCTTTACTCTAGCGGCCTGAAAAGTTGATTTTTATGAATTTCTTTGAGGAATAATGAAAACTGATTTTTTTGGAATGTTTTTATTTATTTTAATTACTTATGCTAGAATTTTCGAATAATAATATTCGATTTTCTTGTAATATAGATCTCCGCGTATAATGTATTTAGAAGTAGTGACTCGATTTAGTGCGACGTGCTATTCTTCATTCTAATTATCTGAAATGTAAATAATCGATCTACTTTTATTCTGTTGAATATTTTTGGGATACTAAACTTAACCTTATTGACAAACGTTAAAAAGTAACAAAATTAGTTATTTTGAAACAAGATATTTTAATTTTGCTTAAAATCTATAATCTGTTAAAGATCTAAAACTGTTACTTATTAACTTTTTTATTTATATTAGGTTCGATACTTTTCCCAAGAAAAGTGCCCTCTTTCGTTTAAAAGCCCGAAGTCATTTTGTTGATTAGTTTTCAAGATATATCCGCCATGTCCACTTTGAAAACTCTGGGTGATTCCAAAAACAAATACTTATTTAAAAAATATAATTCTTATTTATATTTCTTATTTTTATTTATTTATTAGAATAATATTTGGTTTATATCTTTCTGTTTAATAAATAATTATTTTTTATAAATAATTTTAAGAGATATATCATTTATTATGTTTATATTGTAAAGTGCTAATTAAGGTTTGTTTCCCCCCTAGATAAGACTTCATAAAAATCTCCCCTGTACGAATACTTTTTGCACTTACTGTACCTCTATTATATCCTTGTTTGTCAAGAAAATTGATATTCTATCTACCGTATTCAACTTACCATTAGACAGACCATTTTTAAGGCCATGAGTTAATGTTTTATAGTCACCAGTTTTGCGAATTTTTAAATGAAGTTTGAAACATTTTTAGACTTCTAAAAGATGTAAAAAAGAAAATGGATTCTCCCCCCTCCTCCTCTAATTTGACCCTCTAAAACAGAGATCAACTTAAAACTAGACAAAGAAATGATTAAACATAAGGAAATATGGAGAAATGATTTTACTTTTTATTTCGTCCTGTTGTTATCCAATGTAGCCAAGACAACTTTCCTGGAAAGATTTAATCTTTCTAGAAAGAGAATAGGATATAACGGGGGAGGGCAGATAAAAGAAATATCGCACCCTAAATTCTAGGTACTGTAATACCTATTGTATCGTACCTTTCGCCGAAGAAACAGATTCTGCAGAAGGAAGAGAAATATTCTATGACCTATGATCGTCGGCTCTTGGTAAGAGAGGGATTATTCAAACATTCAATTTAACGTATCGGAATGATACAAAGATTAGAATAAAACTATCAAATTGATTTAGCTTGTTTACTGTTACCTTATTATTGTTATTAATTTTTCCAAATGAATAAAGTAATTTTATATATTTTGAGAAATAGTTACAAATATCGAATTACAGATGTAACGAAATGTAATGTTTTACCTGATGAATGTGTAAAACTTTACTGTAGAAAATATATAGAGATTGTTTAATCTATTTTGGGATGATACGGATGTCTTAAAAAAATTTCAACACAGTGGATTCGAGCCGACTCACTGTTTGTTATGCAAAGTAACCGAAAGTCTCTTCTTTGTATTTTTCAGCAGGTCGAATATCTATCGCTGCATTATATTTAAGTCGATTCACAACAGCTTCTCAGGAAATGCAAAATATATACCTAAAATATCCTTTCCATTAGAATTAAACATGAGAATCTTCCTTTTAGAATTTCAATTTAGATTTATCTCGTATATGATTGTATTCTTCAATGGAATTGAATCCTCGAATGGTCGTTACTCAAAATTTTGTAGATATTATTTGTGTCGAAACAGTCGCCTATAAAATTTGTTTAAATAAATCTTTTGTACATCTATTTTTGTATTTGTTCGTCGAACGTGAAATTACAATATTAATTCGTTAAAGATCGCTTAAGTTGTAGAGTTCATCAAGCAAAACGAAATATTAAGTAATAGGATAGTTCCAGATGAATGGCACCCACGCGCTCGCTCCAGAATGAAGGCTCATAATGAATTTCTTCAGGTAACTCCTTTAACTCACCATAACTTTTTTTGCGTCGAGATTACTCAATAATTGCGCGTCAAAGCGATACTATACAGAATTGTTGGAATTAATGAAGCACCCTAGGCAGACGGGATTGGTAACAGCTGCGACGGAAATCATTCTCTCTCTCCCGATCTTTTTTTTCTTTTCCACACCCCCCCGATTTTCACCCTTCAAGTTTCCGGCAGACGACTGATAGAGACATCGGTCTTAGCCGCGAGAGACAAAATGTCGTTTCTAAAATTGGTCTCATGCGCGCCATGCACGGCCTATGTTTACACGCATCATCGAGAGAGAAAGAGAGGGAGGAAGGATGGTAGGCAGGGTTAAAGGGGAGTGCGGAGGTGAAGAAAAGGAAAACGACGAAGGAACGACTTCCATAGTCTGGACGTGGTTTGGGAAACGGCGAAAAAGGGAAGAGTAGAAAAGCAGGAGAAGGAGGAGGAAGAGGAGGTGATGGAGGAGGTTGAAGAGAAGAAGGGGTATCAGCTAATTTCATCCTCGCACGTGCATACGACGCCCAGCAGCAGCGGAGGCCAGCAAGCAAGCAAGCTCCTTACGCAATGCACACGCACGCGCATGGATAATCCCAAAATTCACGCGTGGCGACACGCGATTTTGCCCGCGTGTGGAGTGTACCTAGTGGAAGGCGATGGTTAACCGATCATCATTAATAATAGAACCGACCATCATGGACGCGTTCCGGCGCGTCGCGGTTCCCCACGTTTGAAGATTTTTAACCATCCGGACGCGTCTGTCGCGCTGTCGATGCACACGAGACATCCCTCCCTCCCTCTCCTCTCAATCAAGCTGAGCACCTCATTAATTTCGTATCAGTTTTCACAGTAAAAGAGAGAAGACGTGTGTGCGCACAAGTGCATACATACAACGTATATAGGAAGCGGAATAAATACAGAAGTAGAAAGACTTTGAAAGTACGAGAGTAAGAGAGGCTAACTTGTTCAAGACGGGCAAGGAAGAAAAAGCGGGGAAGAAAGGGTAAAAGTGCTCTTGACAACACGTCGAACGCGAGAACGAATGAAGAATTGCTGGGTGTGGAAGAAGACTTATGAATGTGTGTATAAGGCGTCTCAAAACTATTAGATGTACGCACGACAGATTATTTGGCATTTTGGAGTCGATTTTTTTTTTATTGCGAAGATGTTGGAAAAGGTCATCATCTATCACAATCTCTCAATTCTTTTTTTGCATATATTTTTGTAATAAAGTTTTAAATAAAAATGTTGTTAAATTCCGCTGTAAAATTACTTAAGGAATATAGAATTTGTTATTCGATCTTTATTCGAAATTCAGTACGAGAATAGGCCTTTTTCAAATCGTTTATAACTCGAAAATTGTTGATGCTTCGGCATTATAAAGAGATTCTGTGGAATCTATGGGACACCCTGTACGGAATACCAACGAAGGGCAGAGAGAGATCCTGCAAGAGCGAAGTTATGGAAGCGCCTGAAGGCGTATTGCGCGAGAATAGACGAAGGGATAGCGATGTGAAGAGATGGAAGTACCACCGTCTCTTCCTCCCTGTCTCATGTGGTACATGCGAGAGAATATGTCCTCAACCGTGTATTGCCGGCGACATCGTGTAATGATACCCTCGAACGATAATCGGTTCTTAGGATTGGCGATCTTCGGTAAAACTTGTGGCACAAATTAAAAGCCATCGGATAAAATGTGTGTGTGTGAGTGTAGAAGTAATTAATTATATCATTTTCTCATCTGTTATTTCTTGTTCCAGTTTTCTCTCGTTACTTTCCGTTTTAGTTGTGTCATTACAATTTGTCTCCAATTGTCTCTTTTATCTTTCGATATTGTTTAACTAAGAATGGAATAACGATAAATTTATAGTTAAACCTCCAATTAAATTTTCCCGGGATTATATATATTTTAAAATACGCTTCAAAATACGCATCTTTTCCATTTCGATGATAAACCTAAGTTAACGTAATGGAATCGACTCGTGTTTTTGGCGTCGTATCGTATTTCGACGATACGTCGACCAGTAACAACTGCTTGCAGATCTTGATCGCTGCGGATGTTCTCGATTTCTAGTTTCGTCGTCTGCGGATTGTTGATCTTGGCTGCAGTTTGCAAATTCGGCATCCGAGCGCGAGTTTGTGTCGCGATCGTTCTACGATCTGTTTGTCTATTCTCGAGTAACGCGTAACCGTGTGGTATCGCGTTAGGATAACGAGTAGTGAGTTATCTAACGGTGCCATCGAAAGGCGGACGAAGTCGCGGAAACTCGGTGAGTCGCATTATGCGTAGAACAAATATAGACGCTTACAGCAAAATGGTGGGTTTTTGTAATAGTAACTTCGGTCTTGTACTCACGTATCGTCAACGTATCTACCACTCTCTACCGTTCTTCCATTCTCGAATTATATTACCCTTTCGGAAATAGCCGCCGATCTGTCGTCTGGTCTCTCTTGAGATGATCCATCTTTTCATCTTATTGCATCGGAAAGCAATAAAGGTTAGTTTGAAAGTTATGCTGTCGATAGGATATCATATCGTAGTATTAAATTCTTGCTTGTGTACCATACAATAATTTTCCATTTATATATTTACTAGTTGTAATAAATATATGAATATATAATTAATGAAGAGCGTTGTTTGTTATATCGTGAGAAAATGATCAACCGATCAAATCGTTGTCGATATTATGTTGACATAAGAAAAACGACACAAGTCAAAAAAATGAGAGAAACGGAATTCGTCTGTTTTGTCAGATCGTAATAGAGCACAAAATTATCAAAGTTCATAATTCAGGAAGAATTATAATTACTACATTTATTATTTAAGTCATATTAATGTCATTATTAAGTCATTAAAGTCATTAACGATATATATTTGATATGATGTGTAGCTGGGAAAGTTAAAAGTATAAAATTGTTTTTCTGTAAAAATTTTTTTTTTATTTGTGTTACTTTTCTCGCAGAAATGTCATTCATATATGCATGAAAAACATTATCGATTCGGTAGTTTCGAAATGTACGATGATAGTTTCGCACTTCGCAAACTAGCGTAATTAAAAGTTTTATTAATAGTTGGATTTCCGTAAAGTATGTGTAAATAAAGAATTAAAAAGATAAATAGTTTATAAGCCGCTTATTTCCGCGCAATGAGGATTTACGCGTTTTGATTTTCGACTCCTAGCACGGTGTTTTAATTTTTCGGCGACTTCCAAAAATTTTTCTAAACACCAGATAAATTCTCCGAGCATCCCGCAACGCGTCCCACCTCAGCTTATCCGAGCTAAATCGACGGATATAGCGTTTACTCTCAGAGACGCGGTTTTATGCTTTAAATGCCGTAGACAAGACCTTGCCCTCTTTAAGGCAATTAATGACTCAATCGGGATCAGACTGATTGAGCCTTTATAAGGGCCCGCTGGGATAAGCGTGCGCGACGCGTGGCTGGACTTCGCGATGCGCAGAATGCACTTGCCTGGCCGCATTTATTAATGCGGCGGCGGCGGTGCATGAACCCAATTAAGGACGACGGAGAGTGTGGCTGAGGAAGCCGGGGATTCCTCGTTGTCATCGCGTGCTGCTGCGCTCACTTTTAACAGACTAGGTACGAAACGTGAGCGCCGCGCGATTTTCCTCGCGATCGTGTCAAAAGTCACGAACCGCGCGCGCGGCGAAAACGGTTGCAATCTTTTGGTGCCAACCTTCGCGTCCTTCGTCCCGAATTACCACGCCAAGAATAGCGGGCACAATAGACGAGACGCGCTAACCCGTGCCGCGTACGCGAAATTTCAACTTTGTTATTTTCACATTGGTGCATTAACATTAGACTTGTACCATGTCAGCCCGCGCGAATATCCAGGTCAGGATATATATTAAGACAAGTGTTTCATGCATTACATATGCATATACATGTACATGTATGTGTCGTCTTTAAAAGTTACTCTGCTACTCCAAATATATATAATCGTGCCATAAATGTGCCCAAGAAAACTGAATTTATTTAATAACTAATTGTAAATACTGTCCAAATTTCGCTTTATGTGCGATTTAGTCTTATTTAATAATATTTGTGTAAATTGAAAAAGATATGCAAATTTACATGCAAACATAATAATTCATGACTAACAATAAAAATGTAAACTTCTAATTTTTAATTTAAAAGCATTATGAAAATTGTCAAGAGAAATTATAAAATCAATATCTAAAACAGATAGGTGATTGATTTGAGAAGAAAATATTACATTAACATTTAACATTTCAAGCACTCTATCTAGAAAGATATAGCTGTCTATTCTCGTGATGTCAGCACAAGGCTCACAGAGTTTTGATCTATTCATCGCTGAATCCGCTGCCGAGTCCATTTTACCAAACAGAAATATTACTCCCCTTTTTCCTTTTAACATATCTAGTATCCAAGTTGTAATCAAAGCTTAACCAACCGCTGCGTAATAGTCGATGAATAGTCCTTCCGTTTCTTGTAACATTTTCGTTGCAGCAGAAATTGACTTATCAATTACTTCATACGCCCATTAAACAAGACACCCCTAGGAGGTTTATGCCATCGATATATTATCGGGGGAATTGATAATTTATAACGCCACTTGGTTCGATTTCTAATGTTTCCGACCAAAAGATCACGATTTGTAGGTACGACTTCCTAAAAAAATAGAGAAAGATTGAGATATAACCCACAAATTTATCTAAAGTAGATAAATCTATTTTTTTAAACCTATAAGACACATTAAATTGAATTGTTAAACCATACCATCCAGTACTTAAAAAGTCACTTGTTTACTTACAGAAATTGTTATTTTTGGATTTGCTTTTTTGATAGTCGTCGCAATACCAGCTGTTAATCCACAAACATCGATTACCGTTGGTAAAATCACCGCATCAATATTCATCACTTCTTCCATAATTTCTATATCAAAGTAGCTTGACCAATAATCATATCTGGATGATCGTCCCTACCCAAAAATATTATACAATTCAATCAGAAAATTGGACTTACGTAATTAGAAAATTAAAATTACCAGAACAAAGCAAATACACAATAACACAATAATAAAGTAAAATTGTAGAAACATAATAAATGAATGTCTCTCCTTTATGTAAACAAAATTAAATTTATTACCATACAAAAAACAAATATAATTGATAATGTTATCTCTAAGATATCTCTAAGAATGTTATTTCTAAAAAAAATTTTTAAGACATTTTAATTTAATTGAGAGTTTAAAAATAAATATAATAAATACCCGTCAAGATAAAATAGATCGTCCTGAGAAATGTTCACTGCAAAAATATGAGCCTGTAACATATTACTACCATGAACGACCACTGTTGCTTGTGGACATGTATCTCGACACTTTTTGACATGATCATCTGCTACCGTTGTTGGCATCACAATTTTCACGGGTATATCAAACATTTTTCCGTAATAACAGAGAATATAAGCGAATCTGCCTGTTGAAATTGCTATAACGCCCTTGAGTCTCTGTTTGTGCGATAATTTTAAAAATGTATATATTACGCCGCGTCCTTTTACACTCTGTAAAGGTAGATATACCTCTCCCTTCAGATATATATCGAAACCCCAGTCGCGGAGTAATGAACTCTGAAGCAATCATATTTGATACGATTGTAATGATCGCTTTTCTTTATTAATATTTTACAATATACTTTAATATGGATCAAGAGGACACACGTATGTACGTTCTATTTTAATATGTATGTTGGAACACTTAAAGTATTTTCAGTTTTTGACAATTTTGCTAAAAATATAAAACGAGAACGTTAAATTGAACAAGTCTAATGATAATTATTGCTTGATAATATGGTGCACACTAAGGAAATCTTCTAACTGTCCCATTGATGATCTGATTATGGATAGCGACATTTCACGTCTCGACATCATTGTCGATTTTTCAGTGCCTTTTTCCATTATGTACACAATACTACAAAATAGGATATAATTGATAAAT
>CABEGB010001069.1:876977-905600 GCA_901521435.1 Crematogaster levior
TTTGTATTGTATCACGGTGTGAGTGTGTAATAAAGTTATAATTAAATTAAAAGGCACAGTGCCTTGACCATCCGTCCTCCCGTCGCCAATCTCCGGAAGGCACAGTGGAGAGCATCACAAGCTCACAAAAGCCTTCACATTTAAGGGCTTGTACGCAACAAATTATTGGTCCTTCGAGCCGGATACACATATCCGGAAATCATCAAGCACGCAGCCGAAAGCATTCGGATATATACTGCGTTCCTCACACCGTGAGCTGTGATTACGAGAAGGCTCGCCGTCGCCGCATATCGGCGACCTCAACCATTAAGAGGCGAAAATCATTCGTTCTCCTCGTTCGTCTCATCGGACTTCTGGATCCCTCTGGATAACAAGCCACGGATTTCAGTCAAGTCTATCAAGGGCTCTTCCGACAGCAGCCAGCATCCTTGTGACGCAACCTTGTCCTGCGAGAAGGGCAGCGCAACGATTCTTCAAAAGGCAGGCGTCGTCGCGGCCATCTTGCATCGCGCCTGCGCAACGGTCTTGTTCATCGCGATCAGCTTCGCAATCATTTACTCAGCACATGTACAAGTAAGGAAAACGCATTTCAGTTAGAGCTAACCAGAAAGTCCTTATTGTAAAAGATTTTCGAGATATACTACATCTCTAAATAATGGAAACCGAACCAGATATAAGTTACGTTAAAAGGCGCCGCTCCATTGTAAAATCGTCTTGTACGCGCATAAAAAATTACGTGGATAATATCGCAACTGTTTCACCGACAGTAATATCGCAACTTCACGAGCGCAAGCTCAAGCTAGATCAACATTGGACGGAATACGACAAATTCCAAACGCAACTAGAAATGCAAGACGATTCGGAATGTAGCGATAGGCCTATTTTTGAGGAAGCGTTTTACGAATTATCGGGTAGAATTCGAGATTTATTGAGCACCCCTTCGGTATCGCGTAGCACTGCTGCAGCTTCACCGGCATTATCGAATGCATCAGATCACTCGCAGTTTCCGCTTAACGTCCGCTTACCCAGGCTTGACCTTCCAAAATTCTCGGGAAAATACGAGGAATGGTTCCCCTTTCATGACGCCTTTCGTTCGGTTATTCATTCGAATCCTTCGCTTAGTGACATACACAAGTTACAGTACTTGAGAGCAGCAACAACTGATGACGCGCATAAAATAATCGCTTCGCTTGAGACTTCCGACGAAAATTACGCGGTCGCATGGAACCTCTTAAAGGAGAGGTACGACAACAAGCGAATTATCGTTCAAAACCATCTTAAGGCCATGCTCGAGCTTCCTGTTATGCACAAAGAAAGCGCGTCCGAGTTACGACAAATCGCGGATGGTGCAGCTCGCCACATTCAGGCATTAAAGGCGTTGAAGCGTCCAACGGATAGTTGGGACGACTTATTGGTTTATCTACTCAGTTCAAAGCTTGACTCAAACACAACGCGAGATTGGCAGAAATCTCTGGTAAACGATGAGTTACCTACGTTCAAGCAGTTTCTAGATTTTCTGGTTCATCATTGTCAAGTTCTTGAGTCAGCTCAAAGAGCAGTTAATGGCTCAGCTAAACACGTAACTACGAGATCCCAAGTAAATAGCAAACAAAAGGCCTTATGCAACGCGGTCGTTAAGGTTAAATGTGATTTCTGTAATGGTGAACACTCTATTCACCAATGCAAACAATTCTTATCGCTTTCCATTCCGCAGCGAATAGATAAGGTTCGATCTCGTAAAATGTGTTTTAATTGTCTTCGTTCTGTGGCGCATACATCGAACAAATGCCCATCGGGGAGTTGCAAAATTTGCTCTCGCAAACACAATACGTTACTACACCTTTCAACTGCTCCCTCCAATGCAGACCAACCAATAAATGACTCCAAGCAGGAATCAAGTGCATTAGAGTCTGCCACTCCAGGTTCTTCTAGCGTAGTAGTTACTCACTCATCCAACTCTGCATTGAGTGCACGCGCACTCCTATCTACGGCTATCGTGTACGTTCAGGGCAACGATGGCTCCCAGCACTTGGCTCGCGTACTCTTAGACTCAGGTTCCCAGGCCAACCTTATTACTAAGCCCCTCATAGATGCTTTAGGTTTAATTCCACGCTCAGTTGATGTGACCATATCAGGGATAAACGGCACTACAGCCCGCTCTACGGAGTGTGTGCAGGTTAAATTGCGCTCAAGGTTAAATTCCTTTTCCACCGTCATTGATTGCATTGTAACCGATCGTGTAACTGACGATCTTCCTGCATTCAATATAAAACGCTCAGCGTTCGATGTCCCTCGCAACATTCAATTGGCTGATCCCAAATTCAATATTACGTCCGGAATCGACATCTTAATTGGAGTTGAAGTGTTTTGGAACCTCATATGCGTTGGCCAAATCAAGGCTTCGGACAAACATCCAACCTTGCAGAAAACAAAGTTAGGCTGGATTTTGGCTGGCCGGCAGAATTCTCCTCCGGCTAGTTCTCAGCATGTTAGAGTTCTTCATTCTTCGATCAGTAATTCCGAATTAAATGAGCAGTTGCATAAGTTCTGGCAATTGGATGGCATTCACGACAATTCTGCGAAACATACTCTCGAAGAAGGACAGTGCGAAACTCATTTTAAAGAAACAGTCTCCAGAAACTCGCAAGGGAGATACATTGTCCAGATACCATTTAAAGAGGCACTTCTTAGTAATCTAGGTGATTCTAGAGATATTGCGTTAAGGCGTTTCATAGCTTTAGAAAGACGTTTTAATCGCGATTCTATACTAAAGGAGCGATATTCCGAATTCATGCGTGAATACCTATCATTAGGTCACATGCGGCCAATAGTCGAACATATTCCAAACGAAATCGGTGCTTACTACATGCCGCATCATTGCGTAATAAAGGAAGACGCCAAGGGTACTAAGCTGCGTGTTGTTTTCGACGGGTCATGCAAAACCGACACTGGGACATCGCTAAATGATTCCATGATGATAAGGCCGGTCGTTCAAAACGATCTCACGTCGACGCTTCTTAGATTTCGCACCTCTCGATATGCTCTGGTAGCAGACATAAAAAAGATGTATCGCCAGATTTTGATACATCCATCACAAACTCAATTTCAAAGAATTCTATGGCGCGAAGACACATCCTCAGAAGTTCAAGCATTCGAGTTAGCTACCGTAACATACGGTACTGCGGCAGCCTCGTACTTAGCTACAAGATGTCTTTTAGATTTGGCAGAGCAACACTCTGACGAGTTTCCCATAGGCTCTTTATGTTTAAGGCGCGACTTTTATGTCGACGATATGCTCACAGGGGCTGATTCAAAATCAGATGCTTTAACCCTCCGTGATCAAATAATACAATTGTTAAGGTTAGGGTCTTTTGAATTGGGCAAATGGGGCTCTAATTGTCCTGAACTACTAAAGGACATCAATGACCAATGTGAAGGTCTCATACCCTTCGAAAAAGGTGACGATTTTCGTATATTAGGCATTTTGTGGGACAGAGTTAACGACGCGTTTCAATTCTCATTTACTCCACCTCAATCTCCTAATGTCACATCAAAGCGAACCATTTTATCCGAGGTGTCAAGACTGTTTGACCCATTAGGGCTACTTGGCCCAATTATTGTTGTCGCAAAAATTATATTGCAAGAGCTGTGGCAATCAGGAGTAGATTGGGATGAATCAATCCCGCAAGACATCCATACCAAATGGATGCAGATGAGGTTGCAGTTATCTAGTCTCAGTCAATTACAGGTACCTCGCTGTATTAAGTATCATACGGATGCTAAATTCATACAAATACACGGGTATTGTGACGCAAGCCAGCGTGCATATGGCGCATGTATATACATTCGTACGCAGATAGGACCGAACGAGTATCGTTCGCATCTCCTTTGTTCCAAATCTCGTGTCGCACCTATTAAGGCAGTCTCTCTACCTCGCCTCGAATTATCAGCAGCGCTGCTATTATCACAACTAGTTGATAAAGTCAAATCATCATTCAATTGCGACAACATGAAAATATATCTTTGGTCAGATTCCACTATAGCGTTGAATTGGATAAATTCTCCGTCACGTAGATGGTCAGTGTTTGTTGCCAACCGCGTCGGGGAGATCCAACGGCTGACCGATATTAGAAATTGGCGACATGTTTCTTCCCCCAACAATCCCGCAGACGCGTTATCCAGAGGGTTGTTACCGGAGATTTTAGTAAATTCGGACTTGTGGTGGCATGGTCCAGGATACTTAGAACTCCCAGAAAATCAATGGCCTGGCAGCACATTCAAACATCTCAAAGAGAGTCTTCCTGAACAAAGAGTGACTTGTGCAACAGCTATTTTGGCTGAATCTAACATAGCAAATCATTTAATCAATAAGTTTTCTAATTTAAACAAAATATGCCGAATATTAGCCTATTGTCTCAGATTTCTTAAATCCAGTACTCCTAAGGCGTCTACCTTGGAAATTTCATCAACGGAATACCTTCACGCTTTGAATACCTTATGTAGGATTGTACAGAAACAAACCTTTCCGCGCGAATACGATTCGCTAAGCAAACACGAGGACATAAGCAATTACAGTAACTTGAGCTCTCTGTCCCCCTTTATGGGAGACGATGAGTTGATAAGAGTAGGCGGTAGATTAAGGAATTCAGCGCTTTCGTTTAACGCATGTCACCCAATAGTTCTTCCTCGCAATCACGCGTTAACAATGCGCATCGTTGAATGTGAACATGTACGTAATCTACACTCTGGGGTACAAGCCACTATGGCTTCAGTCAGGCAGCGATTTTGGCCACTAGCTTTGAGATCTACAACTCGTAAAATTATAAACAATTGCATCAAATGTTTTAGGGCAAAACCTATATTCTCTGAAGCCCTAATGGGTTCCCTACCAGCATCTAGAGTCACGCCTTCAAGACCCTTCGCCCATTGTGGGGTGGATTATGCGGGTCCAGTAGTCTTGAGAGAGAGCAAACGTCGTAATTCGCGAAATCATAAGGCATACATAGCCGTTTTTGTGTGCTTTGCCACCAAGGCAATTCATCTGGAATTAGTCAGCGATCTCACCACCGACGCATTTCTTGCTGCCTTCAAGAGATTCATTTCCCGAAGGGGCAAGCCAAATTGCGTATATTCGGATAACGCTACCACGTTTCAAGGAGCTCATAGACAAATGAAGGAATTGCATGAATTTGTGAAAACTAAGAAGGTTCAAACTGACATTGAGCATTTTTTGCGTAACCAGCATACTGAGTGGAATTTTATTCCTCCCAACGCGCCGCATTTTGGCGGCCTTTGGGAGGCGGCAGTTAAATCCGCGAAGTTCCATCTTGCTCGCATAATCGGCGGATCACATTTGACCTTTGAAGAGCTGCAGACGGTTCTATGCGAAATCGAAGCAATCTTAAATTCGCGACCTCTTTTACCTCTGAGTTCAGATCCTAATGATATGTCCTATTTGAGTCCCGGGCACTTTCTGGTGGGCTCACCGCTGAATAGTTTTCCAAGCTTAGATTTACACGATGTCAGCACAAACAGACTTATCCGATGGCAAGTTACAGAGCAGATGCGCCAGCACTTCTGGTCAAGATGGAGTATTGAATATCTAAACTCCCTTCAGGAGCGACATAAGTGGAAAAGATGCAAGGGCCAGCAACTAGAACCTGGCCAACTCGTCTTGATAAAACAACAAGGTTTAGCCCCTCTGCAATGGCTAACCGGTAGAGTGGACCAAGTCCAAGCTGGATCCGACGGTATAGCTCGCTCGGGCACTGTGAGAACAGCCAACGGATCATACGTTAGACCTCTTTCTAAGTTAGCAATAATGCCTACGTAATTGCCGTATTTACGTCATGTTTTTTGTTTTGTCGTTTGTATTGTTTCTGTTTGTTTGTTTTGTTACACGCGCTAGTTTTTTTTTTTTTTTTTTGAATTTCGCACTTATAACGAAAGCATTATCACCGTGCAATAATTCCGCACTTATATTATAACCGCCCTTCAGTTACGAATAATCAGTCTCTTTCTATACTTAGGTAAACCAGCTCATTCACATAGTTATCCTTTTTTAGATTGCGTTACCCTAATTATACTAGCTACGGCTCTAGGCTTGTTAGACCTTTCATTCATAGATTCCATTTCTAACTTATTTGTACGTACCTCCACTTCAAGCGTGAGCGTTGAAGGGCGATCCCTTCAAGGGGGGCGGCTTTGTTACGTCTTTTCCTTATTTTAAGTACTGGGCGCCTCTCAGCTTCACACGCCCTTGCGTACTCGCGCGCGGACCGTACGCGATCGTTTTCTGTCACCCGGCGGACCGATCTCGCCATTATTCATTCGTGCTCTTGTCGTTGTGAAGAGCAGACGTGCAAGGCGAGTTCATTTTTTGTATTGTATCACGGTGTGAGTGTGTAATAAAGTTATAATTAAATTAAAAGGCACAGTGCCTTGACCATCCGTCCTCCCGTCGCCAATCTCCGGAAGGCACAGTGTGGAGAGCATCACAAGCTCACAAAAGCCTTCACATTTAAGGGCTTGTACGCAACAACCATTTTACACATTTTTGTCATAACTGTTCATAACTTTTACAGAAAATTATGATCGAGGAATGAAAATGCTCGTGAAAATTGAAAAAAATCTTAATGCTACGTTACATTCAGATATGGAGGAAAAAGGAAAGGGAAAACGATTAAAAAAAGCAAATATTAAATATTTTGATGATTTGGAAGAAAACAACAAGGAAAGAAACAAAGAAAACAATTTTGAGAAGAAACGAAATATGCAACTGTTACCACCATTTCCAAAATTAAAGAATGTGAGCAAACGCGAACTGACGCGAGAAAGTCAACCATTGTGTGACAAAATAAATAAAAAAGTGAAACAGTTATGCAGAGACAAAGCCTCATCATCTTTGGATAATAATGAACAACTGCCGAGTGTTGTCTCAAATGAGATAAACATTCCTCATACAGTACCGGAGAACAGAAGTTACATGGAACGTAAGGGATTAAAACTCTTAAATGAAAGATCCTTTGTGACAGAAATGCATAAATCAACGTCTGCAACAACTGCTTCAGAAGAAATATGCAAATTTGTGGATCAAATAAGCGGATGTAAGATACGTTCTAAAATAAATCATAAATGTGCTTACACCTTAGAAGGAACAGTTACATTAAAATCTATTGCAGATGCAATTTGTCATTTCAATGGTATGTTGACTATCTTTGTCTATATATTAATGTAAGGTTTTATTATTGCATAGTATATATTCTGTGTAGTAACTCAAGATATATTTTTATTTAAAATATACAATTCTTAATGCACATCACAACTAAAATTTGTTTATTTTATAATTCAATTAGCAAACAGACTACAAATTGTAGGTAATAAAATCATTACATAAATCAACTTTAATTTTTGGCAGCTTGTTATTAATTATTCAAATTTAGTAAATGTTAATAAAATATTATTTTATGTATATCAATCCTATTCTATTTTAAAATTATTACCGTTTTAAAAATAATTTTCTCCTAAAATTATTAATACTATAATAAAATGAATATAATAGTAAAATTATTATTAAAAATAAATATTTTAATATGTCAATATTTCATATCAAATATTAAATTAGCTTACAATCCAATATTTTATACCAATTATTAGTGTCACGAAATCGATAACTTTTGAATCTAATATTAATTTTATATCACTTCTTTTCTTATAATTATTGTTTTGTAATATTTTCAGCTGAAATATCATCATGTAAATTAATCTTACGTAAGACGGACAAAAATGTTGAAAGTTTTCTGGAAACACAGACAATAAACAAACCTGAAACTAACAATCCTGCTCCTATTACATTCCAAAATTTGGACGAATTTCCATTAACAAATATAGACGATCTAAAGAAAATCGAGCGGAGACTTAAAAAAGATGAAACTTTTCATTTGAAAATGGTAAGATATTTGATTTTTTCTCTAACTTCATTTTAATTTTATACACAATTATAATTTTATACCATTTGTAGGTCGAAGCTTTACATTTACAAATTAAGGGAGAATCGATTCAAAAACAAGTAAACTCCGTACTTCGAATGGTTCTACATGATTCGTTGGCAAGTCTGTTTAATTGGAAAGGTCAACGAGGAATAAAACTGAAATTATCAAAACGCCGAATTAGCAAAATAATGATCGGTAAGATCATATTATTTCACAATTAAATCTGTTGAAATTTTTTTGTAATTTATAGATTTTATTTGTATGTTTCAATGTTATTTATATTTTTTTTACAGAAGCAGTGGCTAAGGAATTTCCTGTAATAAATGAAACCATGTTTGGTAGGAAAGCGGGACCATGGCTGGCTCAGGCCAGCTTTCGTATAAAAAAGTAAATATAAAGTCACATATTTTACATTATATAACATTTTTGTAATGAATTTGATTATAACATATATATCAATCAAAGATTTATAAGTACTTAGAAGTGATTAGATTGCACAATATTGAAATGTTGCAATCTGATTACTTTTGAATACTTATAAATCTTTGATTCATATACATGCCATTAAATTTGTTATTGTTTATTAATATTAATAAATTTGTAACATTAACAGAAATATGAAGAAAGACAATGAAACTCATTCAAGCAACGACGAGAGTTCTGAAAATAACAGTTCTATAAACGAAGAGAATAATGAAGATAGCGAATAAAAAAGTAATAATGACTACGTTTACACGACAGCCTAAAGCCGATTTAATAACTACCGTAGTTAGAGAATTCTTGCATCCAATTGGTATATTCTTTTAGATCTAAAAAAATATACCAATTGGATGCAAGAATTCATTAACTACGGTAGTTACTAAATCAGCTTTAGACTGTCGTGTAAACGTAGTCAATAATGACACGGAAAGAAAGATTAATTAATATAGGGACAACTAAAATTTTAATTTCGAAATATTTACTGCGGTAGTTTACTATTCCAAAAAATATTTGCTATTGTTCCTTATATATCGATATGGCAGCTAAAGCCGACGGCACACGGTACGATTTTTCGTAGTAGATCGCATACGAGTTAGCCACTACGCATGAGAGCGAGAGAAAGCGAGCGTCTTCCGCTCTCTCTCACTCTCGTGCTTAGTGGCTAAGTCGTATGCGATCTACTACGAAAACTCGTACCGTGTGCCGTCGGCTTAATTAAAATAGTTTTTGCAGCTAAAATCTTAGCTGTCCCTATATTAGCTAATATTTTGCTATAGTAACTAATTTTTTTTTCTTTTTTTCCGTGTAATAATATAAATATATAAAAATAATATTATATATTAAAAAAAGCATGTTACATAAAACATAAGAGATATATTATAGATATATATGCATTATATATGTACGTTTATATTTTTATATATTATATCAGAGTTATAAATTCAAATGTATAACAAAGTATGTATAACAAAGTTGTATTTGCACATTAAAAGAATATCTTTAAAACATGTTTATTGATTATTCATCTAAAACAATTTAAAATATAAAATAAATATTTTTTACAATTATAAATAAACATTTAAAAATATTTGTTTAAATATAAAAATAAATGTTTTTTAAATATTAAGAAACATTTTTCCAAATGTTAAAATAAACATTTTTCCAAATGTTAAAATAAACATTTTTCCAAATGTTAAAATAAACATTTTTTTAATGAATAAAAGAGGACTTAACACATTATTTTAATGTTTTTTAGAATGTTTTAAAAAATGTTTTCCAAAAATGTTTACAAACATTTTAAAAAACATTGTTTGCTGATTGGGTATTGGCTTCATATTAAAAAGTTATAAGTGGGAAAATAAGTTTGTTTAACACCATTTGAATACTTGGATTGTAATTTTGGATATTAAATGTTTTGGATATTGGTTACTTTATGTTTATTAAATGATTTTTTGTGATAAAGAGAGAAGCAGAACGTATAACGTAACGTAAACGTATACATCGGCGTATACGTACTTATTGGCTTCATATTAAAAAGTTATAAGTGGGAAAATAAGTTTGTTTAACACCATTTGAATACTTGGATTGTAATTTTGGATATTAAATGTTTTGGATATTGGTTATTTTATGTTTATTTAATGATTTTTTGTATAAAAATCTTTCTAAGATATAATAATTTACGTTTTCTCTCTCTTCTGTCATCTACATCATAATTTTAAGTAACGACTCGCAGCAGCTTTTGAAGTTATAACTTTATCTGTATTTTTAAATAAACTATTTTAAATTTATTTTAATGGTTTTTTGTATTATTTCTGCAATATTCCACAAAGATTTCAGAATTATTTCAATAACCTTTCAGCAATGTTTCTGACATATTCCAAAAAGGTTTCAGATTTATTTCGGTAACCTTTCAGCGCAGCACTTTCAGAAAGGTTTCAAGTGCAAGAATCGCGGACATTTTGCTGTTCCGGAGCTGTCTCAGAGCTGTTGCAGAAACATTTTGCAATGTTTTTGAAATGTTCCAATCTCTCCGATGAAACATTTCTGAGATGTTTCTGAAAGGTTTCTGTGCTGTATGGGTATGGACACATCTACTATGGAAAATGAAAGTGATACAGACGCGTTTATAATAGACTTATTGTTAATTAGGAGTTATCCGCACTTTTACATCAAAAATCATAAAAATTTTAAGAATCAGGTGATGCGGGAGCAATCTTGGATTGAGATTGCAACTATTGCAAACTGTTCCGGTAAGTAAAATTATAATGAATAATATATATACTTATAAAAAAGCCAATATCTACATCATTGCAAATTAAATTAAAATTCTTATTTTTAAAATATTTAAAATATTTCGAAATAAGTGTATAGAATTGATATCTGTATAAATTAATTATTAAAATTTTAGTTGAACATTGTCAAAGGCGTTGGTTACGATTGCGAGAAAGGTTCTCGAAAGAAAAAAAATTAATTAATGCTGAAACGAGAAGCGGGAGTGGAGTCACAAATAGGAAACCATTTTCCTTGTACAAGAATATGATGTTTCTTGCAGAGCATGTTCAAACAAGGAAGGGTGCATTCCGTTTCACGCATGATGCGCATAAAGAGCATAGAAATCGTTCCGTTTCATTCCATATGCAGTTCATGCGCACATGGGAATGATTCCCGGCGCCATGTTACATAGCTATTACATAGCGCAGTGCTCGGAATTAGTTGTTCATTTCGAGCCGATTCTCGAGGCGACGCCTCCTATTCCCCCACTACCGCTCGACGCTCGAGCAGACGCTGCGGGCTGCGGCCGAGTCGCCGACAGCGTGTCTATTGCTTTAAAGGTAAAGGTACAATTTCATGGACGCGTTTTTGACGCGCGCGTCACGCGTCATTTCAGTATTAGTTACTAGATTCTGGTTACGCCTCGTTCGCCTGCCACTCGTACAATTTCATGGGCGCGTCATTTGTCGCGCGCGTCACGCGTCACGCGTCACCGCTATTTTCAAAACTAAAAAGAAACATAACCTCAAGATTATTGTTGGTTGTTGTGTCTATGTAAATCGTGCAAAAAGTGAAGATTAAAATGGCTATGAACGCTGAAATCCACGCATGGTTGGTGGAGTGTACTAATGTCATAAATGCTTACAACGTGGAAATTGTACGACGTCGCAGAATACTTGGTGCACTTGCACTCCGAATAGCGAAAAAGGAGAAGAGGAGATACGCAAAGAAGCGTTTCTGGGTTGCTCCCCTCTTCCAAAAACGCTGTGATTATGGTTTTTATAATGCGCTGCTCCCAACGCTGCGACTGGAAGATTTACGGTTCCACAATTACTTCCGGATGACTGCAACACAGTTGGAGGATTTGTTGGCGATTATAGGACCCCGGTTGCAAAAACTGTGCGTTGTGCGGGAGCCTATAACTGCAGCAGAACGTCTGAGTTTAACTTTGAGGTAAAATGTTTGTCAAATATTAAAATGCGTACTTCAGTGCTTGAATGTAATTTGTTACAATGATGTTAATGTCTGCGTCTTATGCCAATGTTTCAGATTTCTTGCATCGGGCGACTCCATGCCATCGATGACCTACCAATATCTGGTAGGTTTAACGACGGTGGTCAATATCGTTGCTGAGACGTGTAAAGTGATCTGGGAGGAACTATGTCCGGTAGTCCTTCCGCCTAGCTTAGACGAACGGGAATGGCGCAGTATCGCTGAGGATTTCAAAGATTTGTGGGATTTTCCACATTGCATCGGAGCAATCGATGGGAAGCACGTTACGATTCAAGTATAGTGTATTTTGATATTAAATTAACCTTATATATGTGTGATTGTTTCCTTGATGTTTATGCATATTAAAAAATAACAATGTTTCTTTAATTTCAGTGTCCAAACAATGCTGGATCTAATTTTTTTAATTATAAAAACAGTCACAGCATTGTGTTGCTGGCTATTTGTGACGCCCATTACCAGTTTCGCTTTGTCGATATTGGTGCTTATGGCCGGCGTAGTGACGGAGGTGTCTTTAAAGAAAGCCAATTTGGACAGAAATTGGAGGCAGGTGAAATGAACCTCCCAGCAGCAGAATCTATCACCGATGGAGGACTATCGGTGCCGTATTGTCTCGTTGGGGACGAAGCCTTCCCGCTGAAGCCTTACATGCTCCGGCCCTACCCGGCAGGCAAAAAGAAGTTGAGCACCGAACAGGACGTGTTTAATTATCGGCTGAGTCGTGCCAGAAGGGTCATTGAGAACACCTTTGGCATTCTAGCAAGTAAATGGAGGATATACAGGAAGCCAATTATTGCTAGTGTAGGAACAGCGATGAAGATGGTACAAGCTACGATCTGCTTGCACAACTTTCTTCGAAGAGGTGAAATTGACGACGAGTATTCCGTACCATCACGTCTGCTAGATGGAGAAACGGAAGATGTGGTAGTTCAAGGTGCTTTTTCCGATATAACGAAATGTGGTACAAATACCAGTACTCGAGAAGCAGTGCGAGTTAGAGACTACTTCTGCGACTATTTTATTAATGAAGGTGCTGTACCGTGGCAGTGGGATCGGTGAATTTGTATTACATTAAGGAGTAATAAAGTAGTAAGAAATAATAAAGTAGTTTTGTGCGACATGCGATATACCGGTTCTTCAGACCGGGAGTCCCACACTACCCGCCGGACCGGCCGTTTTATATGTATTGGAAAAAATATGATCAATAAATGAAAAAAATGCAATTGACATGTAGAATGAAAACGACAATAAGGACACACTTATTGGTTACTTTTACTTTCTTTTTATTGCAGTAACTCGTTATGCAGCATCTCGTACATCCTAAACATAATGCACCGCATGCGGTCTTGCGGCAACGTACGAAGCTGTGCGCCCATCATTGTCACGTAGCTGTTGACTTCGTCAGCTACAGGTGCTTGTGGCATCTCCAATATGGGCATCGGCTGGTGTAATGCCTCATTTATTTCTACCAGTATATTATCCTGGTGGGTCGCTTTTCTCTTCCTGTTGGTCTCTGAAAACATCATGTATGAAATTTTGTATTATAAATCATTTTATTGATCATGTATGAAATTTTTAGATTATGTAATTAACACAACTCATCATGAGAAATAATAGTAACGTACTCTGTGCATCCCCATTCAGTGATAAATCTTGCTCCTCGATGCTCACCTCCTCATCGTTGTCATCGTTGCAAACTGACATGTTGGTCGCTGTTCTGAAATAGTGATAACAATTATTGGTAACTGAAATACATTTTCGGGAATGCTCGTGGTACTGGCATGTGTTACTTGTACTTACTCTTTCCGAAGTAACGTGTCCCGCAGAAACTGCAGCGATTTATAAAATCGCCACTGTTTCTTGCTTCCGCTACTCGCTGCACCGCTCGACAGCTTCTCGGATGCAACTATCCGCATGAACCGATCTCGCAGGTTCTTCCACTTCTTTCTGGCTTCATCGGGTGAATATTTTCCTGCAATAATAAAATGATACTTCTTTGTATGATACTTTCTTGAAAATATTGTGCGATTACGACAATGCTGTCTATACCATTTGTCGCTTGGCTGACTTCATCCCACAGCTTCTCTATCTTCCGTCTGTCTCGTTTTGTTACCGAAATCTGCTGATTCCATAACAATTCCCTTAAATGTACCTCCGCAATGATTATTTCCTCAGCATCAGTGCTCTGCGGTACATGTTCCTGAGGCCGGCGAATAGTTGACGGAAGCTGCGTGCTCTCCGCTACTATTGCCTCTTCTTCATGTAAGGCACTCCGACGCACGATTTCTCCATTAGCTGCGGAACAATGGATCATTACAATAGTAACAAAATATTCATTCATTCATTCATTTATTTGTTTCGCTGTCACTTACCACATATAGGGTAAAAGTAATTATTATCATCTACATGCATCTGTTCGAAGCCTTCCAAACAGGGATGTGCGGTCATTGAATCTACGTTTTCGCAAATCTCCTCACACACACCACATGTGTACACCGGCTGCAATATATAAAAAAAATATCAGTCACTATTAAAAGCGATGCAATATGCAAATAACGGTGATAATAATATGCAGTTTTCAATTGTTATCAATAGTATTTTCACCGAGTTTTCGTAAAGAATAACCTTATAAACCTTCAACTTCTCAATATTAACATTATGCTTTTCACAATAAACACAAATTTCATTTATTAACCTGGGGCATGTCCATTTCTTCGGTGTTTTCCATTATTCTCAGTATTCTCAATATTTTCAATTTTACTTACAACTCCCGCGATTTTTCAAACCCTGCGACAAAACAGAATGATGTTGATGTTGGCTTAATCCAACTGCAACGCGTCAAACTCGACAATGCCAGGCGTAACCAAAATCTAGTAACTTCTGAAATGACGCGTGACGCGCGCGTCAAAAACGCGTCCATGAAATTATACCTTAACATTTCATGAGCAGTAAAAAGCAGCAGCATTTTAGAAAGTAACTAGAATCGATGACGCATTTCCGGCGAAAAATACATCTTACTAGAATACGTATCGCTTTTTTGAAGTTGAACCAAACGAACAGCAAAACTGAGAAAACACATATGTTTGTATTTGTGCACTTGTGTATGAATATTATACAGTATTATATCAGTCAAGAATAAACGAAAGAATGGCTTCGGATGAGGTAAAGAAACGTATTTATGATTAATTAATTATTTTCAGTAAGCACACTAATGAGATTAATACACAATAGCAAGTCATAACCTCGATCTGTTCACATCAAGAACGTAAATGATGGATCGCAATTATTGTCTTCATCATCAATCAATTATCTTTTAAAGCTTAATTATTATAAAATGATCTTAAAACAAGTAGAGTTTATCCTGTATAAAAACTTTTAGTGATCTTGCTTTTCTGTCTTTTAAGTCGTTTAATGGAAAATTACACATACTTTGTGTTTAACAATACCATAAATACGTTAACTATTAATTAATTTTTGTTTTAGATAATACTTGTTAATACTTGTGGAATTTGTGAGGAAATAATAGAAGAATCGTTAATTTCAAGTCATGGATGCTTGGAAGGATATGAACACTTTATCATTGATAATAACAGATATTTGTATCCAGTATGCGGTAAGTAAACACAAAAATAATATGTACATTTTTGATAATTAAGATAAATAGTATAATTATATATAATGATGTTTTATATAGATAATGGAAAAATAATACGACGAAGTGCTATGAATAATGGTGTAGAAAGCATCGTACTTGATAATCCATCAAGTCGTATGCATGAACATGTGGTTGATAAATCAATTCGTCCTCCGTTAGTGGAAATAGAAATAGCTCACTTAATAATTCTCCTGATTCAACGGAAGTAGAAGAATTGCTTATAGAAGAGGTTTCAAAGCGGGAAGCATTATATAATTATTGTTTACCCTTAGCACAACGTAATAGAGCTATAATTAGCGAAGCATAGGAAGCGGTTTCAGAAGCTCTGCAAGGTATTAAAAGTGTGATATTGAATAATCTGTGAATATAAAACGGATCCCGATTCGAACGCTCGTAACAGATCGCCGGATTCGGGGTTCGATGGGTCGGTCAAAAGAACGTGGACGCGTGAGAATTTGGATAGAATAATGCTTTATTCGTTAGATATGAATATGTACAAAACGCGGGAGATGATGGTATTTACAGTGATGTTTGATGGAATATAATACAATGAATGAGTAAAACGCGGAGTATAACGGTCGCCGGTGATTGTGCGGTGCGTCCACAGCGTGTGGATCGTACGGTGGTGTCGGTATCGCGCGGTGCGTGCGGTAGTGCGGTGAGACGGTGGTAGCCGCGCGATCACGCGGGATTGGGAAGCGCGTGACTCGGTATGACGCGGTGACGCGTATCGATGGCCGTCGGGTTTGAAGGCCCGCGCGTTTCGGTATTCGGTTGGCGTATCAATGGCGTGTCGCGGCGCGGTATCGGTATCCGTGTGTCGCGGCGCGGAGATATGGATTTCGCGATTCGTGACGGGAGGAGGCACTCGGACCGAGAACGCTCGGCGATAACGGAGAACACTCCACTACGCTCTGATCGAGGCCTTTGCGGGAGAGGCACGGGTGGTGTGTGCTAGTCCAGGAGCCGAGAGACCTCGGCGGAGACAGAGTACGCTCTACCCCCGGTCCTGTGTAAGCTCGTAAAGGATTCTGCACCGAGGTGACGGCCGAGAATTCTCGGCGGAGACGGAGTACGCTCCACCCCACGCGTTCGGTTCGGTACAGTCGGTGATTGCTAGGAGACAGCGACCGAGAACTCTCGGTGGAAGCGGAGAACGCTCAACTTCCTGGCTCTGCTGCTTTAGGATACGGTTCGGGTAGCTAGCTCGCTTCGGCTTGGTGCGTCTGCTCGTTAGCTCCGGAATCGGGCTCTTGTTAATTGTGAGCGGCTTTTTATACCCCGAGAATCCTAATTACTCGGGGTGGGAGTTATCCCCGCCAACGGTCGGTACGTACCGCATTTTCGGAGCGGGGAGATCGGTTTCGGCGTTTTCGGCCCGCTCGTCGCTCGGCTTTTTCCGCTGCCATTCGGTACTGACGCGAGGCCGTTGGCCTCGAGCGTCATTAGTAATGACTTTTAAAAAATAATGTGGGGCGCACCGCGCCCCTCTGCCGTCAGGTCGGGTGTACGGACCGGCAGTACGATGCCTTTTTAGGGGCATCGTTACAAATATATAAAAATGTTTATAATTTAATGATGAAGATAATTAACAGTTTTGTTAAAGTACTTTGTGTATTTTAGGTCGCTTAAGTCCAAAAGAAGCTGCAAAAAGGTAGAAAATTTTACGAGATAGTTATTATCGTAAAGTGAATGAAGAAAAATTGCCTAGTGGATCAGGACAATCTTCTGCGAAAAAAAAGTGGAAATATTTCGATCAATTGGCTTTTTTGCGTGATGTGTCTTTAAAAAAAACGTAATTTCTAAAAAATGCATTTGTTTCAAATTATTTTAACTTTATATTTACATTAAATAACTTTGATTTGTAATTAAACGGTTATAATTATATTATTACAGAACAACTTCAAATATTGTAAATGATAAGGATAATAATGAAAACAATCCACCGGTTCCAAAGAAAAGTCGATCTTGTAAGTATTTTGTGTTTTTAATATTTATATTTTTACAAAAATAAAAGATATAGCTGTATTATTTTGTATTGATAGCAAACCAGAAGGCACAGGATCAAGTATTGCACTCGAGAAAATTGCAGATGCAATTACTGCATTTAGCACTCTGTCCCCGAACCTACTCAAGTACCACCATTACCACCTCCAGTTAAGCAAGATGAAGTAGATGGTTTGTTCTTGATAATGGGTATGCAAATTCGTAAGCTACCAGAGAAGGAAAGAAATATTCTTATATTTGAATTAATGTCTTTCTTTCGAGAAAAAATGTCACATCTTTCTTCTTTGTGATTTTTATGCAAACGATGCAACAATGTACAACAGTATTATTGTTTACCAAAGTATTATAACAAATTTGAGAATAACAAAGTATTTTAGTTTTTGTTCTTATGTGTTTAAAAGTCTAAAATAGATTACCATGTTACAGAGATTACAAAGATATTGAATTAAAAATATCTATAACTTATTTTTAATGATTTAGCGATTATTTGTTCTTATGTTTGAAAAGTCTAAATCAGTTACTATGTTACAGAGATTACAAAGATATTTAATTAAAAATATCTATAACTTATTTTTAATGATTTAGCGATTACTTATACGATTTTATGTATTTACAAAGTATATTTTATTAATCATACTTGTGTACATTTTTGAATAAATAAACCTATTTAGAAAAAGTATCAATTTTTTTATTTTGTTACAACTTAATAATACAACTTAATAATACAACTTAATAATAGTTTTTTATAAAGTTAATTAAAAAATGTCAGCCTTCTTTCTTTTTATTATATTAAAGTACCATTTTTTTTTATTGATAAATTTGTACAAATTGCCACGGAACAGCTCCTTCTTCATTAAAATAATCTGTAAATTTGTTTCGAATATCTGCTATTCTTGCATGTGTGTGTGTAGAACAAGGAGCAATGTCATGTAAAGCAGAATTAGTTGCAATCATATTTCTCCAAGTACCCGGTATAACTGATCCATCATTCGTTTCTCTATCAACCATTTCAGGTGTTATAAATGTTTCTGATCTTGATAGATCTTGCTTACGCAACCAATTATGCAGAACTACTGTCGCTTTTACCATTTTTTCGACAGTATCGACTTTAGCAATACTAAATTTTCTATAAATTTGCCATTGTGCAGCGAGTATACCAAATGTATTTTCAATCATTCTTCTTGCTCGGGATAATCGATAATTGAAAATCTTTTTCTCAGTCGTGAATTTACTTCTGCCAGGATATGGACGCATCAAATATGAAGTTAGTGGGAACGCTTCATCTGCAACTATTACGTAAGGATATTTAGAACTTCCTTCATAAATTTCATCTGCAACTGGGACATTCATTTTTCCTTGTGTAAACCTTCGGCCCATTTCAGATTGTTTAAAAATACCACCATCGCTTTGACGACCAAATGCTCCAATATCAACTAAAGTAAAGAGATAATTAGCATCGCACATTGCTAAGAGTACGATGCTGTGAGTTTTTTTATAGTTAAAGTACATTGAACCAGAATGCTCAGGACTCTGCAAAGTATAAATAAATTAATCTTCAAATATTTTTACTTTTTTTTAACTACAATATTTTAACTACAATAAAAATAATTTTTATTAAAGTATATAATAAATATAAACATAATACATAAAAATATAGTACTTTTTGATATCTTATACCTATATGACTACATGCTTTCCATCTAAAGCTCCAATACAATGTGGAAAATTCCACTTTTCATTAAAATCATGACTAATTTCTTTCCACTCAGTTTCATTACATGGAACTAATACAAGTGGTGATAATATTTCCCATAAGGCTTGACAAGTTTCCGAAATTATTTCTGATACTGCTGTCAAACTAACAAGATATTGATAAGACATAGATGTCATACTATCTCCACTTGCTAGATATCTATAGTAAACACAAGAAAATTATAACATGTCTTTAAAAAATATTTATTTTATTGGTCGCGTTCAGCAGACGCAACTGTTGTACAACTGTTGAGTAATTCTTTTTAATGTGTCAACATGATTGGTCTAGATTTCGGGATCTAATAGAAAGGACCAATAATCACTGATCGCTCACTGATCTGCTCTGCTGCTGAACGCAGCCATTGTATCATATATTGTATTATATTACCTTAAACATATTGATAATCGTTGTCCTTCTTCAATTGGTTCACGAATAGCATATTGTCGAGTAATCTTTGGGGCCACTAATTGCAATAATTCTTCAAATTGTGTGGTACTCATTCGAAAATAGTTTCGAAAGCGTAAATCTTCTAACTTTAATATGGGTAAACTTGTATAGTAAAATCCATATCGTCGACGTTGTTGAAGAAATTCTGTTACCCAAATACGTTTCTTTTTATAACATCGCTTTTTTTTAAAAATTTCGGTTGCCCAAGCTATAACTGCTCCAACAGTTGCCGTAATCGCAATTTTTTGCCTCTTTCTTGCCACATTATATTTGTGAATTATATGCTCACATTCTTTGTGCCACTGATTTAATGTTTGATCGTAAGACATTATGGATATTACAAACTGGATACAGTTTAAGGTTAAAGTTGCTGCCGTTATCCCTTTTCACGAACAGCAAGTACAGTGGAAGTAGTTTCTAGTAAATTTGAATCACGTGACTTTTTGCTGCCGCAGCGTGCTGCATATGAAAAGGCACCTTAAAGGTGCAAATTCATTGCAGCGAGAAATCGCTGGCGACTTTCCCCCTCCATCCCAATCTCGTAGTAGCTGCTGTACTCTAGTAGCAGCGACAAATCGTCGAAGTTTGGCCTGTCCGAACTTCAAGCGACAAATCGACACATCGTGACAAATGTGAAAGAACAATATGAGTTCTATCAATCGGAGCGAGAGTGAGGTTAGTGTAACATCAAAAATATTAATAAATTGATTAATTATTTTATCATATTTGCATGTGTTTACAATATTTGTGCGTATTAACATTTGAACGTTAAACCTAAAACTAACGAATAATTCAAATCGTATAACGTATAATTCAGTCCAATGTATAATTTGAGGATATTATAATTGTGATTTTCAGTCCGAAATTGTGTTTGTATACACTTGTAGTGTATGCGAAACAATTTGTCACGCGGATGAGATACGTGATCATCCCTGCTTAGAAGGATATACAACATTTATTGTAGATAAAAATTATTATTTTCATCTGCAGTGTGGTAATTCAACAACAGTAGGAATGCCATGTACACACACAGTGTCGTGAAACGTCTTTCATATCTTGTAGCAGTTCCTTTTCTGATCTAGTAGAAATTTTTTGAAATAATGACATCTTTATATCCATTAGCTTCTGTATCAACTAATTAATAAATTGAAATTTTTATTTAATGTTAATTTTTGCGGAACTAAATTCACTCTTTCCCAAACTTTTTTTGTTAATAACTTTTTAATAAAAAACGAGCGACGGCTAAAACCTTCTGAAGGTCACTCAGGGGGTTGACCTTGACAATATATGTCAAGGTCAAGGTCATCGGAGGGGGGTCTGTGAATATGAACTTTTACCAATATATATTTACATATTACATATATATATATATTACATACATATATATAAATATATTTTCTTTATTGCAGGTAGAGTATTTACATTTTTTAGGCGGCTTTACTCTGCATGATGCGGTCAAGTATTGCATAAAAGAAGCGATGACTGACGATGCAATTCAGGATTATTCAGCTTGGGGGGAACAAGGAAATCGTCCTTTGTTTGATACGAAATTAATAAAAGTGGTATATGGTAAGTTTTTTTAATGTAATATAACATTGCATGTTTTGTACTTTTGTTATTCTACAAGTAAATTGCGATTTTATTATGTTTGCAGTAATTAATCTTTTAAAGCATACGCATTTTATTACGTGCATATGCATAGACACATTATAATTAAATATTAGAAAATAAATTATTTAAATGTCTAAAATATGTAAAACATCTTATTTTATTTATAAAGAATTTGTTAATTAAGTTAATGGGCTATTTTTCATTTAGATTGTATGCAGAAATTAGCACTTTAAGAAACCGTTGTAAGACACATTTTTTCGAGAAGTGGGGGAGGCAGTGCGTTTTGGAAAACAAAGAAATAGAAATATAGCGAAAAGATCAAACGAAAGAGGAAAAGGACGACGCCAGAGATTGCGACGTGAGGCGGAAAATAACTTGCTTGGCGAGATATTACAACAAGATAATGCACAAGATACAGTAGATATTAATAAAATATAAATTGCAATTTAATTGTAATGTATTCTAAAATTTAATTAAAAAATAAAATATATTTAAAAAAAATTTTATATGTAAAATTAAGTACACTCATTAAACTTAAGCTAACACATAATATCATCATTGTTATACTTTTTAATTTAATAAAATAAAATAAATCTTTATGTATAAAACAATTATATTGTTCAGAAATTATAACATTGATGATATTACTACTGATGTATGTTTATTACTAAACATGGAATTAATCATGTAATTTTTGTTTTAGTAAGATAAAAACGAAAAGTCAAAATTTCTTATCATTGAATGGTTAATTAATAAGAATTTTTAACTTTTTTGTTTCTGTTTTACTAAAACAAAAATTACATGATTGATTTCCTAAAAAATTATTATCGCCATATTATTATCAATGCGATTAATCACAGATGACAAATCAATGAATATAGGTTGTTATCAAGTTGCTGTCAAATCTCTTGTTTGTTGACAGCAATCGATGTTACCGTGTTGCTATCAATTTGCTGTTCTAAGAATTAGAAATCACGTGAGCTCAACCCGACAAGCATAATGCTGTCGCACCTTGTCCTTAGTTTTTCAAAATTAGTTGTTGCAACGGTTATCGGCAACATGATTGCAAAATCGGAACATTTGGCTATCTGGGTATATGTTCTTCAGATATACCAGAATGTCCACAAATGTTTTCAATCACTTATTAGAAATGATGAAACCATTCTTAATCAAAAAAAAGTCATCGTGCTTTAATACCAGAGCAACGTCTCGCTTTAACTATAAGGTTTGTATCTCTTTCAGTAACTATAATGTATATTAAATGAAAGAAGTGTTAACATACTGATTTAGTGTATTGATTTAATTGATCTGTACTCATTATTGTAGATATCTCGCCACAGGAGATCAAATCTTGTCTATTGCGTTAGCATACAGAATTGGCGAATCTACAACAAGAAATGTAATCAAAGAAACTTGTGCGATGATCATAAAAGTATTGGCACCAACATACCTCCAAGCTCCTACCAAAGAACAATGGGTAAAAATAATTGAAGGCTTTTATAGAGAATGGAACTTTCCAAATTGTTGCGGAGCAACAGACGGGAAGCATATACAAATACAAGCACCGCGAAATTCTGGAAGTCTGTTTAACAATTACAAGAAAACATTTAGTATTGTTCTGATGGCAGCATGTGATAGTAACTACAAATTCACGTTGGTAGACTGCGGATCATATGGTAGTAGCAATGATGCAGGGGTATTTTCGAGATCCGAGTTTGGTAAAAGTTTAGTCGATGGCAATTTACATCTACCACGAGGCGAAAGCAATTTACCCGGAAGTGATAAAAGACATCATGCTTTTTTGTCGCGGATGAAGCATTCCATTTATGTACAAATATGATGAGACCATATTCTGAACGAAATTTGGAAACAAAAAAAAGAATCTTCAACTACAGATTGTCACGAGCCCGAAGAGTTATCGAAAACAGTTTTGGAATTCTGGTATCACGATGGCGAATATTTAGAAAACCTATTTGTATGCACCCAAAAACTGTAGACACAATAGTAATGGCAACAATATGTCTGCATAATTTTTTGAAAACAATAAATGATTTAACGTCAGTGGAAAACAGAACATATTGTCCACCCAACTTTGTAGACACAGAGCAAGAAGATGGAAGTATTGTTTCTGGAACATGGCGAAATGTTTGTAATGCAACATTTTGCATACAAAAATAACGAACCTGTTGCCATAGGTCAATGTTTCCGTCATAAGGCTTTACTCACACACTATCCATGGGAATCTGCAAAGTTAAACATTTATCTTGTCAAAGATCTTTCAGACGTGCGCGTATGGCCTATTAAATATATCAAAGACAAAGCATTTCGCATTCCTGTTGGTGACGAATTCGTCGTAATGCCTCTACTCCATTGCAATCACGATCAGTAATGTAATGTTTAAATACATTATAAATTAAATTATAAATTTATAATTCAGTACAGATAAATATACATAGCTAACGTAATGTTTGTACAGTCATATGATATAATAAATATAGATCATTAATGAAATAACAATTTATTTATGAAAATAAAAGAAATTGTTTTAGTTATATATTACATGAAAAACATAAACTGACACGATCATACTGCACGTTCTAATTAACATATATGTTACTAATTATCATATATGTTAATTATCATATATACCATATACGTTTCAGATGTATGTAGTACTTTTTTTTTTAGACGTCTTGCGCTGCGGTGCCGGCTTCATGGGTCCGGGAAAAAGAACGCCTGTGTTGGTGGCCACCAAAAACCATTAATTTATCAAAAGCGATTGCGAAAGGTATACCGCACGACCATTGGATAATGCATCCTTATCGCAAATTGTGGGGACCATTTGGTAAGTCGATTTCTATATATTGTTACAAAAACTATTTCTTTAATAGCATCTACTCCCGAGTAAAAATTAAAAAGACCACGATAGATCTAATCCGGTTCGACCGATACATCGATGTATGATTTTCATACCAAGTGTGATGTGATCATTGAAAAATGACACACATTCGTGGCATTTAGTACACGAGTGAACGATTGAGCTCTCAGCAACAGTTCCTGATTGGTGGATATTTCAAAGTCTAAAACTATATACCAATCACGAATAACCGTTCACTGAGCGCTCAATCGCTCACTCGTATACTGGATGAAAAATGTAAAGCACTCGATATTGAAAAAATCTGAGTTTCAATCCCGATCTAGATGAAGAACATGCATGTAAATGTTAATATTTTATACTTTGTTACACAATAATGTAGAGACATATACTATTGCGAAACAAGCGGAGAAGGATTCTGTAGAATGGTCGACGGCAGATGAAAACGATACGGTTATTAATACGATACCAAAATCCTTAGGAAAAAGAGTAATCACAAAATCTCGCAAAGTTCTTTCGAATGAAAGTAGTGAGGAAGAAAGTAGTGGCTCAGGTATCCTTATATACACCGTCTGTCCGGAAAGTTCCGGGACTGATTTTTTTCCCGCCCTATACGGCGTGGCGCCGCTCGTTGGACAACTAAAGAACCTTTTAGTAGCAACATTCAAGTAACAAACATGCATTTAGTTAAACGGCTCTGATCACTCTCTGCTTAGTACTAAATATTATAAATTTATTTCGTTTTTTTGGCCTGTCAGAAAAGTCGTGATGGAGAGCAGAGAGCAGTCATAAAATTTAATTTTAAACTCGGTAAAACGGCTACGGAAACGTATGAGTCCATGAAAATTGTTTACGGTGATGACTGTTTATCACGTTCAAAAGTATTTGAATGGTACAAACGATTTAAAGAAGGCCGAGAGTCGCTTGAGGATGATGTGAGGACGGGGCGCCCCTCTACGAGTTCGACAGACGCAAACATCGCAAGGAATTTGTTCCTCCGGGCATCACTGTGACTTCCCATTTCTACTTGGATGTAATGGAATGGCTTTGCAATAGGATTCGACGAGTTCGACCAGAACGATGGACCGACAAAGATTTTTTCCTGCTGCACGACAACGCGCCTGCCCACACGGCTGGAATTGTAGCTCAATTTTTGGCACAAAAACAAGTTCCCGTACTCCAGCACCCTCCATATTCATCTGATTTAGCTCCGTGCGACTTTTTCCTTTTTCCACAACTCAAGTTGCATATAAAAGGAAAATGCTACGATGATATTGAGGACATTCAGGCCAATGTGACGCGCGAATTGAGGAGAATTTCAAAAGAAGCATTTTCAAACAGTTCCCAATGGTCGTACGAACGTTCTAAACGTTACATTGATATCGGAGGAGATTATGTAGAACATTTAAAGTAATAAAAAATTAAAAACTCAATTTTTTCTATTTTTTTAAACGGTAGTCCCGAAACTTTCCGGACAGACGGTGTATCCTTGTCTTTATCCATTTCCTTACATACATAATTCTTATCACTTAAGATACAATTACGTTGCAGCTGCGATAAGTGATAAAAGCAACGATACATATGTTTAGTAGTATATCTATATATACGGTCTGTTGGGGCAAGGATTTGAAATAGAATATGTAACTACTCCCACAGATGGATCTGTGAGAAGATTGTCACACAATACTTAATTTGAAAGAGATGTATACATAATATGGTATTGAGGTTATATATTTGCACTTATTGAATTAAAGGAATCTTAATGAGTAATGAACGGCTTTCTTCATAGCGCTGAATCATATAAAAGAGGGTAGGATGAGACTCCGTGTTGAACAATGAGGACTTATCTTGATACTGAATGGCTCGTTCCTTTGTTGGAATGACGGTCGGTTACCAGGCCTTTTTTCTTTGTCTCTGTATCCTTTCACAATCCTTCCTCTTTATTTTCACCAATTTTCTTCGGACGGAATCTGTAAAAAATCTGTTGAGAATCTGCCCGAGTGGCAGCCTAGTTCGCGCCCGAATGGCATCCAAAATAGATACAAGGATCACCCCTGCTGGAAAAAATGGATTGAAATCGATTAAAAAATTTTCAATCAATTACAATGCGAAATCTTAATTCCACTTTGTAGAATTAAAGCGCATTAACATACAAAATATATAGAAAATGATTAAAAACGATTTTAAAAAATCGATTAAAATCGATTAAACATTCATAAAAATTTTAGCATTTTTATTGATATTCAATCTATTTTAATCGATTTTTTTTATCGTTTTTAATCATCTTCTATATATTTTGTATGTTAATGCGCTTTAATTCTACAAAGTGGAATTAAGATTTCGCATTGTAATTGATTGAAAATTTTTTAATCGATTTCAATCCATTTTTTCCAGCAGGGTTACTTGAATGTATCATGTATTAAAACTTTCGATAATTTACCATTTAAAGATATTAATCATTTGTACTTGATTGAATGTGAAAGTGATGAAAAAAATATACGCAGTATTAATGATGTGTTAGAAAAAGTTGTTCTCATTAATTCAAAAATTGGACGGTACATAGGTTTATTGTGCAACACTGTTGAATTGCAATAAAAAAATTATTATTCATTCTTAGAAGTCGTTTTTTCATTTGCATGCCATTTCAAATCTTTACACTATTATGTAATTGATACCAATTTAATTTGTCATAGGTAGAAAATCAAAATTAAAATTCGTTGGTTTCTACAATAAAATGTCTAATACAATTTACTTGATTATTAAAATGAATTGAATATGTAACAGAGCGTAGTCGCATTGGAGTTGATTAAAACGTATTTAGTATTTTACAATTGAATCGAATTTAATTTTCAGTAAATAGAATGTCAATTAAAATCAATTAAATGGCATAGAAAAATGTTTTTTTTTTAAATTCTATTAAAGTAAATGGGAATTAAAAAGAGTAAAAGTAAACTAAAATATGCAATTTGTTTAATTATTAAAACAAATTGAAATACGTACCAGGGTGTTGTCGCATTGAAGTTGATTATTTAGTTATTTACAATTGATATGGATTTTTAATTATTATTTGGAAAAATGACAATTAAAATCGATTAAATGATATAGGATAGTATCTTATTTAATTCTATTAAAGTGAATAGAAAATAAGACAAATGGAATTAAACTAAAATAAACATTCGGTTTGATAATTAAATTGAATTGAGTTATGTACCAGAGACTAATTGCATTGGAGTTGATTAAAACGTATTTAATATTTTATAATTGAAATAAATGTAATTTATGTTGATAGAAAGACAATTAAAATTGATTAATATAAT
Organism: Crematogaster levior; assembly: GCA_901521435.1. Lineage (NCBI taxonomy): Eukaryota > Metazoa > Arthropoda > Insecta > Hymenoptera > Formicidae > Crematogaster > Crematogaster levior. The sequence continues at coordinate 904,615 of CABEGB010001069.1, forward strand.
ATAGTACAATATATTATAATATTATATTAAAGTGAATAGAAATTAAAACGAATAGAATTAAACTAAAATAAACATTTTGTTTGATTATTCAATTCAATCGAAATAAATACCAGAACGTAGTCTCATTAGAGTTGATTTAAACGTACATAGTATTTAATAATTGATATAAATTTAATAATTAGTTGATAGAATGACAATTAATATCGATTAACCAACATAGTAAAATATCCTATTAAATTTTATTAAAATTAATAGAAATTAAAATGAATAGAAGTACATTAAAATAGATAATTAGTTTCATTATTTAAATGAATTAAAATATGTACCTCAGCCTAGTCGCATTGGAGTTTATTAAAACATACGTAATTTATTGCAATTAAAATCTATTAAATATGTAATATATTGAAATCAATTCAAAATGATACCTTTTATTTCCTATTTTAATGTATAAAACTGAATTAAAACATTTTATTGATTGGATTAAATTCAACACGATTGAAATTTATACGTTTTTAGTATAGAAATAGATAGCATAAAAATATAGATATAAAAATTGATTCAATCCGATTAAATTTTAATCGACTAATTTCTGGTTGTCGATTGGAAATATAGTAAACTATTAAAAGTGATTAAAATTTTATAGTCGCATTGAAGTTTATTAAAACATACATAATTTATTGCAATTAAAATCTATTAAATATGTAATATATTAAAATCAATTCAAAATGATAACTTTTATTTCCTATTTTAATGTATAAAACTGAATTAAAACATTTTATCGATTGGATTAAATTCAACACGATTGAAATTTATACGTTTTCAGCATAGAAATAGATAACATAAAAATAGATATAAAAATTGATTCAATCCGATTAAATTTTAATCGACTAATTTCTGGTTGTCGATTGGAAATATAGTAAACTATAAAAAGTGATTAAAATTTTATCGATTTCAATCGATTTTAATAAATCTTTTCCAGCAGGGAC